>OU906975.1:0-5000 GCA_918317495.1 Synanthedon vespiformis
CTAACCTAACCTAACCTAACCTAACCTAACCTAACCTAACCTAACCTAACCTAACCTAACCTAACCTAACCTAACCTAACCTAACCTAACCTAACCTAACCTAACCTAACCTAACCTAACCTAACCTAACCTAACCTAACCTAACCTAACCTAACCTACTAACCTAACCTAACCTAACCTAACCTAACCTAACCTAACCTAACCTAACCTAACCTAACCTAACCTAACCTAACCTAACCTAACCTAACCTAACCTAACCTAACCTAACCTAACCTAACCTAACCTAACCTAACCTAACCTAACCTAACCTAACCTAACCTAACCTAACCTAACCTAACCTAACCTAACCTAACCTAACCTAACCTAACCTAACCTAACCTAACCTAACCTAACCTAACCTAACCTAACCTAACCTAACCTAACCTAACCTAACCTAACCTAACCTAACCTAACCTAACCTAACCTAACCTAACCTAACCTAACCTAACCTAACCTAACCTAACCTAACCTAACCTAACCTAACCTAACCTAACCTAACCTAACCTAACCTGACCTAACCTAACCTAACCTAACCTAACCTAACCTAACCTAACCTAACCTAACCTAACCTAACCTAACCTAACCTAACCTAACCTAACCTAACCTAACCTAACCTAACCTAACCTAACCTAACCTAACCTAACCTAACCTAACCTAACCTAACCTAACCTAACCTAACCTAACCTAACCTAACCTAACCTAACCTAACCTAACCTAACCTAACCTAACCTAACCTAACCTAACCTAACCTAACCTAACCTAACCTAACCTAACCTAACCTAACATAACCTAACCTAACCTAACCTAACCTAACCTAACCTAACCTAACCTAACCTAACCTAACCTAACCTAACCTAACCTAACCTAACCTAACCTAACCTAACCTAACCTAACCTAACCTAACCTAACCTAACCTAACCTAACCTAACCTAACCTAACCTAACCTAACCTAACCTAACCTAACCTAACCTAACCTAACCTAACCTAACCTAACCTAACCTAACCTAACCTAACCTAACCTAACCTAACCTAACCTAACCTAACCTACCTAACCTAACCTAACCTAACCTAACCTAACCTAACCTAACCTAACCTAACCTAACCTAACCTAACCTAACCTAACCTAACCTAACCTAACCTAACCTAACCTAACCTAACCTAACCTAACCTAACCTAACCTAACCTAACCTAACCTAACCTAACCTAACCTAACCTAACCTAACCTAACCTAACCTAACCTAACCTAACCTAACCTAACCTAACCTAACCTAACCTAACCTAACCTAACCTAACCTAACCTAACCTAACCTAACCTAACCTAACCTAACCTAACCTAACCTAACCTAACCTAACCTAACCTAACCTAACCTAACCTAACCTAACCTAACCTAACCTAACCTAACCTAACCTAACCTAACCTAACCTAACCTAACCTAACCTAACCTAACCTAACCTAACCTAACCTAACCTAACCTAACCTAACCTAACCTAACCTAACCTAACCTAACCTAACCTAACCTAACCTAACCTAACCTAACCTAACCTAACCTAACCTAACCTAACCTAACCTAACCTAACCTAACCTAACCTAACCTAACCTAACCTAACCTAACCTAACCTAACCTAACCTAACCTAACCTAACCTAACCTAACCTAACCTAACCTAACCTAACCTAACCTAACCTAACCTAACCTAACCTAACCTAACCTAACCTAACCTAACCTAACCTAACCTAACCTAACCTAACCTAACCTAACCTAACCTAACCTGACCTAACCTAACCTAACCTAACCTAACCTAACCTAACCTAACCTAACCTAACCTAACCTAACCTAACCTAACCTAACCTAACCTAACCTAACCTAACCTAACCTAACCTAACCTAACCTAACCTAACCTAACCTAACCTAACCTAACCTAACCTAACCTAACCTAACCTAACCTAACCTAACCTAACCTAACCTAACCTAACCTAACCTAACCTAACCTAACCTAACCTAACCTAACCTAACCTAACCTAACCTAACCTAACCTAACCTAACCTAACCTAACCTAACCTAACCTAACCTAACCTAACCTAACCTAACCTAACCTAACCTAACCTAACCTAACCTAACCTAACCTATCCTAACCTAACCTAACCTAACCTAACCTAACCTAACCTAACCTAACCTAACCTAACCTAACCTAACCTAACCTAACCTAACCTAACCTAACCTAACCTAACCTAACCTAACCTAACCTAACCTAACCTAACCTAACCTAACCTAACCTAACCTAACCTAACCTAACCTAACCTAACCTAACCTAACCTAACCTAACCTAACCTAACCTAACCTAACCTAACCTAACCTAACCTAACCTAACCTAACCTAACCTAACCTAACCTAACCTAACCTAACCTAACCTAACCTAACCTAACCTAACCTAACCTAACCTAACCTAACCTAACCTAACCTAACCTAACCTAACCTAACCTAACCTAACCTAACCTAACCTAACCTAACCTAACCTAACCTAACCTAACCTAACCTAACCTAACCTAACCTAACCTAACCTAACCTAACCTAACCTAACCTAACCTAACCTAACCTAACCTAACCTAACCTAACCTAACCTAACCTAACCTAACCTAACCTAACCTAACCTAACCTAACCTAACCTAACCTAACCTAACCTAACCTAACCTAACCTAACCTAACCTAACCTAACCTAACCTAACCTAACCTAACCTAACCTAACCTAACCTAACCTAACCTAACCTAACCTAACCTAACCTAACCTAACCTAACCTAACCTAACCTAACCTAACCTAACCTAACCTAACCTAACCTAACCTAACCTAACCTAACCTAACCTAACCTAACCTAACCTAACCTAACCTAACCTAACCTAACCTAACCTAACCTAACCTAACCTAACCTAACCTAACCTAACCTAACCTAACCTAACCTAACCTAACCTAACCTAACCTAACCTAACCTAACCTAACCTAACCTAACCTAACCTAACCTAACCTAACCTAACCTAACCTAACCTAACCTAACCTAACCTAACCTAACCTAACCTAACCTAACCTAACCTAACCTAACCTAACCTAACCTAACCTAACCTAACCTAACCTAACCTAACCTAACCTAACCTAACCTAACCTAACCTAACCTAACCTAACCTAACCTAACCTAACCTAACCTAACCTAACCTAACCTAACCTAACCTAACCTAACCTAACCTAACCTAACCTAACCTAACCTAACCTAACCTAACCTAACCTAACCTAACCTAACCTAACCTAACCTAACCTAACCTAACCTAACCTAACCTAACCTAACCTAACCTAACCTAACCTAACCTAACCTAACCTAACATAACCTAACCTAACCTAACCTAACCTAACCTAACCTAACCTAACCTAACCTAACCTAACCTAACCTAACCTAACCTAACCTAACCTAACCTAACCTAACCTAACCTAACCTAACCTAACCTAACCTAACCTAACCTAACCTAACCTAACCTAACCTAACCTAACCTAACCTAACCTAACCTAACCTAACCTAACCTAACCTAACCTAACCTAACCTAACCTAACCTAACCTAACCTAACCTAACCTAACCTAACCTAACCTAACCTAACCTAACCTAACCTAACCTAACCTAACCTAACCTAACCTAACCTAACCTAACCTAACCTAACCTAACCTAACCTAACCTAACCTAACCTAACCTAACCTAACCTAACCTAACCTAACCTAACCTAACCTAACCTAACCTAACCTAACCTAACCTAACCTAACCTAACCTAACCTAACCTAACCTAACATAACCTAACCTAACCTAACCTAACCTAACCTAACCTAACCTAACCTAACCTAACCTAACCTAACCTAACCTAACCTAACCTAACCTAACCTAACCTAACCTAACCTAACCTAACCTAACCTAACCTAACCTAACCTAACCTAACCTAACCTAACCTAACCTAACCTAACCTAACCTAACCTAACCTAACCTAACCTAACCTAACCTAACCTAACCTAACCTAACCTAACCTAACCTAACCTAACCTAACCTAACCTAACCTAACCTAACCTAACCTAACCTAACCTAACCTAACCTAACCTAACCTAACCTAACCTAACCTAACCTAACCTAACCTAACCTAACCTAACCTAACCTAACCTAACCTAACCTAACCTAACCTAACCTAACCTAACCTAACCTAACCTAACCTAACCTAACCTAACCTAACCTAACCTAACCTAACCTAACCTAACCTAACCTAACCTAACCTAACCTAACCTAACCTAACCTAACCTAACCTAACCTAACCTAACCTAACCTAACCTAACCTAACCTAACCTAACCTAACCTAACCTAACCTAACCTAACCTAACCTAACCTAACCTAACCTAACCTAACCTAACCTAACCTAACCTAACCTAACCTAACCTAACCTAACCTAACCTAACCTAACCTAACCTAACCTAACCTAACCTAACCTAACCTAACCTAACCTAACCTAACCTAACCTAACCTAACCTAACCTAACCTAACCTAACCTAACCTAACCTAACCTAACCTAACCTAACCTAACCTAACCTAACCTAACCTAACCTAACCTAACCTAACCTAACCTAACCTAACCTAACCTAACCTAACCTAACCTAACCTAACCTAACCTAACCTAACCTAACCTAACCTAACCTAACATAACCTAACCTAACCTAACCTAACCTAACCTAACCTAACCTAACCTAACCTAACCTAACCTAACCTAACCTAACCTAACCTAACCTAACCTAACCTAACCTAACCTAACCTAACCTAACCTAACCTAACCTAACCTAACCTAACCTAACCTAACCTAACCTAACCTAACCTAACCTAACCTAACCTAACCTAACCTAACCTAACCTAACCTAACCTAACCTAACCTAACCTAACCTAACCTAACCTA
>OU906975.1:10000-85000 GCA_918317495.1 Synanthedon vespiformis
TAAATTACCGACCACACCTGGAGTCCGTCAAAGGAAAAGCCATTGCGATCAGTAAATTAATGACTAGGGCAGCCAGAGCACAGTGGGGGCTGAACTCTGAGATACTGAGAGCAATATACGTCGCTGCGGTGGAGCCCCTCATTCTTTATGGATCCAACGTCTGGGCGGACATCTCACACAGGAAATATGCCATACAGCTCCTCACTAGTCTGACCCGCACCTTTAGTATCAAAATTGCCAAAACCCATAGGACTATACCGAGCACCTCTGCTATACTCCTGGCTGGACTTTTACCGCTGGACCTCAGAGCCAGGGAGGTTCGGCGCCTGTTCCTGATCAAACACGGTCACACATTGGACGAACTTCCCTCGAGAGAGCTCCAGGGTGTGGGCGCTCCTACCGATTTGGGCCACCCAGCTGAGACAATAGAGATAGAATATAGTACAGTAAATTCCGAAGCTGATATGTGCTCACTGCTTGAACACGACGCCACTCAGGCCTTCACTGATGGCAGCAAAATAGAGGGTAAAGTGGGCGCAGCTGTATCCATTTGGCAGGGCCAATCGGAAATCTCTGGCCACAAAATGAAGTTGGCCGATTATTGCTCCGTTTATCAGGCTGAACTCCTGGCTATCAGGGAGGCCCTACAAAAAACCATCACAATCACAAAATGCCAAATACTCTCGGACTCCAGATCTTCCTTGGACGCAATCTGCTCAGGCACGTCACTCAACCCTCTTGTGCTTGAAATACGCAACCTGTTATCCAACCTGTTTCAACAGAATAAATCCCGAGAACTTTTCTGGATCAAGGCACACGCAGGTCACGCGGGAAACGAGCGCGCCGATGCCTTGGCCAAGGAGGCTGCGACTCGTATCAAAACACTTCCGCGATACGACAGGTTTCCACTATCCATGGCTAAGCGCCTCATCAGAGACTCAACAATAAACGATTGGCAACTCAAATTTTCAACTGCATCCACTGGAGAGGTTACCCGCACATTCTTCCCTGACGTGCGTCAGGCTCATCAAACCATAATGGCTATCCGACCTGCCACGAATTTGAGAGCACAGCTTTTTACGGGCCATGGAGGATTTAAACACTACCTTCACAGGTTTGGCCTGGCTGACAGCCCAGTCTGTCCATGTGATGACATTTCCTCACAAACGGTTCTTCACATCCTTTTAGACTGCCCTATCCATGCGGCGGACAGAGCGGACTTAGAAATAGAGCTGGGCTGTCGGCTGGACCTAACCCACATTCCCGAACTGATTGGTCACAAGGACACCCGGGGCCGTTTCCTCGGGTTCGCAGACAAGATCGTCTCTCTTGTCGCCCGAAGAAACGGCTCAAAAGTCTAACAACTAAGCTCTCTAAGAGCCTATTTAGAGCATTGTAAATATATAAGGATATAAATATAGATCTAAGTAGTATAAGTTAAAATTAAGCAAACATATATCACATTTTTAATAAAAGCGACTCCAATTAGTTATAAGAAATTTCTGACCCCAGAATTCCTCTTCCCGCAGGAACTGGGGTCAATAGGCAAATATGTTAACATTCTAAAAAATTAGGGATATAATAAAAATCCTATTAAGCGCCGCAGCATAGTGGCGAGTTTTTCATTTGTATTCGTCGGGAAAAAAAAAAAAAAAAAAAAAAAAAAAAAAAAAAAAAAAAAAAAAAAAACCTAACCTACACTAAACCTAACCTACACTAAACCTAACCTACACTAAACCTAACCTACACTAAACCTAACTACACTAAACCTAACCTACACTAAACCTAACCTACACTAAACCTAACCTACACTAAACCTAACCTACACTAAACCTAACCTACACTAAACCTAACCTACACTAAACCTAACCTACACTAAACCTAACCTACACTAAACCTAACCTACACTAAACCGCTGACTTTCTGACGCTGTGTTTTGTTTTTTTTTTGTTTTTTTTTTTTTTTTTACTGAATTGCTATGCTATGAGAGGTTTCTGCTATGAGAGGCTATGAGAGTAATCCTTTTGCTATGAGGATGGGTTTCGGACACCTTCGTTGTTCTTTATTGGATACCGACTCCGTCATTGTTTATTCTCCTCTATTTTACAGACACCTCGGGCACCCGGTGCTGCACTTGGAACGAGACATCGTGTGATTAGATCGTTATCGCTCCTCCTCCCAACAAATAAATATAAATATAATAATGATGAAACTAGTGGTTTTTTTAGCGGCGATTGCGAACGATCTCCCACTTACACTCATGTCTCAACAAGTCTCCTGCTTATTTTCTTTAGACCATTTCCCACAGTATTAAATTTTTGTTCATGAGCGTCACTAATTAAATGACGAGGCCGCACGCCGCCCAATAACAACTAATCTCTCCGTTCATTCATGAAGGTTTACCCTGGTCGGTTTCACACTCTGTTGAAAGCTCTTCCTCGAAGTTTTCCGATTTAAGGTCAACAACGTAGGTCAAATTTTTGTCCTGCAGTACACAATATGACCATGGTCAGCAAGCCAAGTGTTTCTGCGTCGAGGGAAAAATGGTTCGCGCTTGCTAGGAAATCCTAGTTTATAGCGGAAAATTGCAAACTTCACTTCCCAGCACGAAAGATTCCAAAATCTTTGGCTACCTGCCCACCATAGTAAACGTCGACGGATCGCTAGATAGACATAATGTATTTATGGTTAGAACTGGGGCGGTATCTAATCGCTTTCTAACTTTCGTTCTTGATTGATGAAAACACCTTTGTCAAATGCTTTCGCTGTTGTTCGTCTTGCAACGAGCTACCGGAACAGACTCGCTCTCCAATTGTACCTCATTCAGATTACATCATGGCCTCCCAAGTTAGAGTCCAGTATCGTTATTTTTCGTCACTACCTTCCCGTGCTGGGAGTAAGTAATTTACGCACCTGCAGCCTTCCTTGGATGTGGTAGCCATTTCTCAGGCTCCCCCCTCTCCGGAATCGAAGCTTGATTCCCCGTTACCTGTGACAATCATGATAGTGGCAGAAGCTACCATCAAAAGTTGACAAGGCAGACATTTGAATCGCCGGTGCTGGACCGTGCGATTGGGAGTAATCCACGATTCATCAGAATTAACGACTTCGAACACGAGGCTCTCCGCCGATTGGTTTTAATCTAATAAAAGCGTTCATCCCATAACTGGTCAGAGTTCTGATTGCATGTAATAGCTCTACAAGTAATAAGGAACCAAAACTGATATATTATATTGAGCCATTCGCGGTTTCGCTTTAATAATATAGACAAGCATATAAAACTAATAGGATATGATCGCGCTAACAGAATTAGTTTACGCGTCTCTCGCATAGTCGCTCTGAGTATGAACGTTCGCAACGGACAGTTTGTTTCACATCACAGCCCCACAAATAAGATTGTAGAACCCAGGAATTTATAAAAAGGTTTCGATTGCGGTACGACAAACATAACACGCCCGGGGACAGAGAGCATCAAAAGAAACTCTCTGTTAAATACACACCACACAACGAGTGCGGAAATCTCCGATAAACTCAAAAGTAAATTTTGAGCGTTCGCGCTCTGTTATTACAGTAACAGAAGTGCGAACATCAACAGGACAAGCAATATCATTGTGTTTTCGAAAGACGAAACATACTCAATATTAAATAGAAACACGAACACGCGCGAGCCCCGAAACAAACCTGACCCACGAAGCGTATCGTCATTTGTTCGGAACAGATAGTGTTTTGTTTTTTTAGTTTGAGAACCAGAACCATCCCATTCTGATTGCCTTCAATTTCAGCTTTCGAAAACATATATACGGTTGCGACGTACTGAGAATATACCTTTTCAATTTCACCAAAATAAAATAAGTAAGGAGCAAAAAACGTCTCTAAACGCGATCATCGACAACAACGACTTGCCGCGCAAGCGCAAGCGCACACTAACATTTCAAAAACGCGAAAATTCGACTTCAACTCAGCCCTATTCAAAACGCGATCATCAAAGACGACTACTGAGAAAACTTCGACATTAGACGGCGCGTAATTAATAATAATCTTCCTAAATACATATTTCTAAACCACTCAAAAATAATGGTTTAAGTACAAATTTATGACGCCATGAAGTTTTCATTTGTGACGTGGATTCACTTTATGTAATTTTATAGGAGAACCATTTAAAGTTAATTTTTTTACATTCAATATCGTATTCTTCTGCTTATATTATATTGCTTCTAAACAATCCTTCATCAAATAGTCTTGTAAATATTTTTTTAATTTAAAATGTTTTTAAGACATTTCTGTAAGTTTAAGTTCCCAACAGTGAAAGATTTTTTTAAATCGGTCCAGTAGTTTCGGAGCTTATTCAATACAAACAAACAAACAAATAAAATTTTCCTCTTTATAATTGTAGTATAGACAGTTTAAAAAATATAGCAACTTTTAAAATAATATATTGTGTTCGATTTGAGGTTGTTAGAATAGATTAGATAGCTAAATGGTAAGTTACTCCTTCTTTCACTTAGAGAACTACATAAGGTTAGTTCACGTTTTGACTTCCAGTTTTGTAGGAAGCAGAACCTGATGTTGGCATCATCTGTTCCTGGTCTAATTTTCTTATAATAATAATAACTTTATTGCAGACAAATGTCCATAGCTTTGAAAAACTTAAAAACTAAAATATTATGTTAAATGTGTACAAATTACACATTACAAATTACATAAGCAGAGTTCACGTTTTGCCTCTTTTCACATTTTCTCAAGAAAATGAGGTCAAACTGTGTTCGTTGACATCAATATTATATAGAATAAAAATTTTATTCAATACGACTTAGAACTAACTGGGAATTAACGTCGTGTGACTTTCTTTTGACCTTCGTGATTGATTCAATATTTTAATTAGACAGTACACTTCATTTGCGAAAGCCGTCAACTCGCACAGTTCATATTAAATAATTATGTTAATATTCAGACACTTCGCCAGAAGCCTCGTTAGTTTAATAGCATAGCACCACGACGACCTAAAACGTGACTTAGGCTGATTACCACCATTTTATCTTATCGCCACTTATTTCCCAATACTTGGTTCCCTTCAATTAAACTCTCTCTTTAAAAGTTATTAAATTCTTAAGACTTAGTGAGAACTTTTACCAATTTTAGTCTTTCAATTTATTAACGTGATGACTGATTTGTAAACATCTCTGTTAAAACACCAAACACGTTTTACATTCTTTCGTATGTTCTCCCACCGAAACCTTTTCACGAATTTTACTTCCTCTAACTAAATAATCAAGTTCGGTCAACTCTTAAACAACCTCGGCATGAAGACCTTACTATCAAAGGTAATTATTATGAGGACTTCGATCGTTTGCACTAACCCCACACACCATTTTTTTGTAATAGAAATTTCTACGAGTCACCCGAAACTGGAATCATCGTAACACGGCTATGACACCAGATGACCTTTGCGTGGGGCCTGGCCGCGTCATAAACGCATGCGAGATTCGTAATTTACTGTCCGACCGCTGGTGTCCGCGATGCAACGGTCTTCCATCGAATATCGGTGCAGCGGCCGTTGACAGATATCGAGCGGGCCACGCGATTCAATTACTAGGAGAAAAGAGCACGTCGTCCGCGAGCGTCGACGCGGGCGCAAGCGTGTCGTCACCCGTTCATTAATCCAACGGGTGCGACATCGCGAAACGCCCTCATTCCTACGCCGCGCAACAACAACAAATCTCTCCGCTCATTCATTCAGGTTTCGTAGGTTTACCCCTGATCGGTTTAACACTCTGTTGACTATTCCTCAAAGTTTTCGATTTGAGGTCAACGAGCCAAGTGATCCACCGTCCACGGTAATATTTGTCTTTAAGACAATAGCAAAAAAAATAATTATTAAAAAGAATTACCGCTCTATGAATGGAAGACTCAATTGGTTGCGGATTTTCACCAATCTCTGCGTCTTAAAATATATAACGTGGTGTGCAAGTGTCGGTTAAAAGACAACACAAACACGTTAACGATCTTTCCGCAGATTCCCTTACGGTTTGGTACGACTTTTACTTCCTCTATGATCAAAAGTTCGGCCAACATCCCAACGACGTCGACGAACCTGAGGCACCGCGTGTCGGTCCGAAGACCTCACTAAGATCATTTTTAATCTGTTAATGCACACAAAAGTGCGCCAAATCCCGAAACCCAACAATGTTGGGCTTTGTTCGCGTTCTATTGTTTTTAAAGTAACAAGACGCAAACATCGGATAAGCAATACCAAGTTTTTTCGAAAGCTGTAATTGCACATGCGCATTGCAAAACACGAACACCGCTAACGACGCACGGAGCGCGCGCAGTCACAATGTTCGTTTCGTTTTTGTCTTTCGTCTTTCGATACACATATAGTACAACAATATAATTGCAGCGTACTAACAATATAACTTTTTAGTTTCACGAGCAGTATACGTCGCCTGTAAAACAAGTAACGCAAGGATTTAAGATAAGGGATGCTCAGTTTGAACCTTCAGGGAATCGAACCTGGAAAACCGGTAATCAACAGGGTCGTCAAATTACTTAGTTAATAGATAAGTACTATATATATTCTTAGGAAACAGAATTGAGATTGAAATAAATAAGAATGAATTAATAGAAGCAATAATTGATTCTGTCCGCTGCGCAGCCTGTGCGCGCATCCAACACGGCGCGAGCGCGGTCACGCAACATTGTTGCAGCCGACTCCTCTAACAATATTATGTATTCTAACAATATGTAACAATATTTTTCATGTTTCAATAGTTTTCGAAGAACACGCTAAATAGTGACGCTTATAAGCGAATTTTTGAGACATTGTTTTTTTTTTAATAAAATGAAGACTAGTTTATAATAAAATAAAAAAAATCGTATTATTTTCCCAATTTAATAGTGGATTTCTTTATTGCTGACGGTCCATTGAAGGTAGGTGGCTACCGTTGCCTGGATAAGGGATAGAGGAAGGGATGTGGTTAATAAACACGATCTAGTTACATTTATAGGAACCTATTCAATGTTTCCAATATTAAAATCAAACAAAGTTACGTGTGTTTAAATATTATTATTAATACTATAAAAGATGGAATCGTAAGATCGGTCAGATAATGAGTATGTCACCTTTATTGTCTGACTTCAAATCTCAACCAATGGCCGCCTTTCACTTTCAAATTGAACGAGTCGGCTCTCAGTTGTATGGGGATGGTGGTCTTGCTGCACGGAGAAACCTTCATGTGCAGGAGCAGCTGGTAAATCATCAGTTTAACTTCGCACAGAGCAAATCTCGAACCTGCAAAAAAATTACATGCTTTTTTTATCAGACGACGCAGTCGTAGCGTAGGCGATTGTTTTTCCTGTTTGTAACGTATAAAGAATGAGACTGTACTATAATTATTTTTATTTATTACAAATAAATAAATAATAAATGAACTAAACAACTTTTCTCTATAAATAAAGTTAAATAATACAAGTTTCAACACTTATTAAACTAAGGAGGTTGGCTCTTTGAAAAGCCTTGAGGGACTTCGAGAAAAAATGTCACAAGAGGGTTACTAATCAATCAATCAAAACATTTATTTGCAACTTAGTAACATGATAGATAACAAAGAAAAAAGAAAAAAAGAAAGAAAGGTTCTGGCATCCCTTACTCACTCACAGAAACACAAAACCACAAATGCTATTATTTTATGGTGGTCTTCTGTAAGGTGGTGGTCACTACCGCCATTCGGGCTTCCCAAGTGACTGCGAAACGAAGTGTGGTCTGCCACTTTCAAAAAGTTGACCATCCCGGGAATCGGACCCGGAATCCGGACACAGTATGTTAAAAGGCAAGTACCGTAGCCACTCGTCAAGCAGGCTCAATTACTCAATTACTCTGATTATTGATATTATAGGTATACTAGCTGTTGCACGCGACTTCGTCCGCGTAACTTTATAAAATATAGCCTATATTATATGTTACTCGCTGACAATATAGCTTCCGAACCGTAAAAGAATTTTTCAAATCGGTCCATTAGTTTCGGAGCCTATTCAATTGAAACAAACACACATAATATTAGTTACTAACCTATGCAGTTTCTGGGTCCAACTCCGAATGGCATATAAGTCAAAGGGTTGATCTTGTGCTTGTTCTCCTCAGAGAACCGTTCCGGGTCGAACTTCTTGGGGTTCGGGAAGAACTTTGGATCGTGGTGGATTCCCCACAGAGGTATGTGGAGCAATTCGCCCTTGCGGATCTAGAACACATCAAACATTACTCTCTTGTCTTTAGAATCAATATCGTCATCAATAATAATAAATCTGTGTGTGTGTGTGTGTGTGGTTTGTTACCTTGTTATAACTTTGGACTGGGTGAAACGATTTTGTTGATTCTTTTTTATTTGAAAACTGGTGCTTCATGAGAAAAGGGTTTTTTTTGTTGTTAAAAAGAGTTATTGTTTATAAAAATGTAAAATGAAACTCACAATGTAATCTTTAGTGGCGTATGCGTGGGGCCTGCCCAAGTTGTAGTCCTTGACACAAAGCCTGTCGGTGGCGGGTGCGCCAGCCCACAACCTCAGCGCCTCTGGAGAAACATTCATAACACAGCTCAACACGACTTCTGCATATTCTATTTTCTTTCATTTCTTCTATCTTCAAAATAAGGGAATAAATCATTTTTTTTATTTTTTTAAGACAAATCATAGATTCACACATTATTTTCAAACTTTTATTTTCAATTACAATTAGAAAAGTTTTTGTTGAACACTAGAGCCTTTGTCATTTAAGATTTTTGATAAACAACAGGTTTTGTTAATTTTTTTTGTCTTTTTTACTATATTTTTATTTTTACTTCTGTTTGTTTCCCATAGATTGATAAAATAAAATCTATACTAATATTATAAAGAGGAAAGATTTGATAGTTTGTTTGTTTGTTTGTATAGAATAATTTCCGAAAGTAGTGGACCGATTTGAAAAATTCTTTTACCATTAGAAGCTGACATTATCTGTGATGAACATAGGCTACTTTTTACGGCGGGAAAATGCTTGGCCCGGAATACACTTGATATCTATTGGATTTGAGTAGAACTGCTTGGGGTCATTTTTGGCGATCCCCTCCACGGTATCAAGTGATATAATTTTATACCTTTCAACACTTGGAGTGTATTAAGTTACGTACCAGAAATGACCATGTCCAAGTAAGGCATTCGCTGGATGCTGTTGAAATCGAATTTGCCATTATTTTGAAGATCGTTCTCTTTGATCTCCTGCGCGAGTCTCTCTTGTACGTCAGGGTTACAAGCGAGCTCATACAATGCGAACCACATCGCGGTGGCCACCGTCTGGAATCCGGCGAAGAAGAACAGAGTCGCTTGAGCTACCAAGTCGTCGTCCGACCATTCTGAAAGTGTCAATATTTCTTTTTTATTCATCACCTCACCTTACAGCGCAGCGTGTAACAATTCACACATTTTTTTTATTTAAAAATCTACAGCTCTCAAAATAAATACAATCAAAATCAAAATATTTTATTAATTTATCAATTAGGTTTCTACAAGAAACCAAAAGTACCCAAAGTCGTATAACGCGGCAATAGAAGTTTTCACTTCAAAAACAAATTATAGGCTTTGAGTGTTGTTTCTTTCGTTTTCACAGGTTTTTGTGGTAAATTCCATGACAAGAAATGGGCAAACTAAAAGTCTGCTTTTCTCATAGTTAATCTCTCACCTCTGGTCACAGCTTTCTTGCCGACACTTGATTCCTCAACAGTTGCAAATCCGGCACCTACGTCTTCGCTTTTATCCTCGTGAGTCAGTTTTCCTGCAAGCAAACAATACAATAGAATCATCAATCATCATCATCATCAATACTACTAATAATAAATCTGTAAGTGTAGGTATTGTATGTATGTATGTATGTTCCTCCATAAGTTTTAAAAAAAATAAACTGATTTTCTTTTTGACTGACTGACTGACTGACAACTTCTTTCTTTTTCAACGCGGACGTAGTCGCGGGCGTCAGCTAGTAATAAATAGTTTATTGGTTGATCATAATAATTATGTATAATACATATATGTATTTCAATTAACATTTGATCTATATAATCTAATATCTAAGTAAGTTATATTTCGAAACCCTTCGATTAGATGCCCACCGCGTCCTGAATCCTGATCCTGAATCCGGACGGTCCGCGAGCTGTCCGCTACTAAACGTAATAGTTCGCACCTTCGGTAAGACAAGGGCATAACTTACATTTTTTTAAACGAGTTAAACTTAAAATTTATTTATTTATTTATTTAAAGTACACAGACAGAATGCAATTACATTCAATATGAAAAAATATTTACAAGACTATGTGGCATATTTTATGTAGAATTATTTAAAAGCAATATAAACAGAAAAATAGTATATTGAATGCAAAAAAATAACTTTAAATGGCTCTCCTGTAAAATTAGAAAAAGTGCAATGCATATGCCCTTGTCATGCCGAAGGTGCGAGACAACTCGTGATTTGTATACGATAGCTCCGGACGACGACGGACCTCCGTATGGACCGTCCGTTTAGCACTAAATCTAAATACAGCCTTATATGTCTGAAAGGAAAATACTAACCTTTTTTAGCTTCCATGAGGAGTTGGATCATGTCGGGTCGGTTTATATGGCGCGCATCACGATCCTCCATTGTGCTCAAAACTAAATTCTTGAAGAACGTCTTCGTTTCTTCTCCAAACAGGGAAAGTTTCAGAAGCTGGATGAAATAAAGAAGGAGAAAAAATTAGGAAATATAAATTATACTTAAGTGATTTTTAATATTTTCTTTTTAAATTTGAATTACATTATTAGCTTTAAAATTATAAATTAAAATTTAATATTATTATAATTATAGTATAGTACGTATTATAATTATAGTACGTGGAATGATATTTCGATGGTCAAACTTGGATCGTGTTTGTATGCAAAGTATTTTGGACTTTTTGTACAGTACAGTAGTAGAGTGACCTAGTCACCGTCAAAGTTACATTAAAACTTATGGTAAAATATGGATTTTTCAAAGATCATTTATCTTTTAAATTAATATTTTTTTAATTTCTATAGCATGGAGCCTAGTTAATGGTAAGATAAATGGGTATAATGCTTCATTTTGTAAATAAAACAACGAAGTAATAATCATTCTACGTTTGTATGGAAGAAATCTGACTTGTGTCTTGTGTTGAATATTAGAAAAAACATATCAACCGTAAGACTGCACTTCCGAAGGGAAAACTACTAATATTACTAACAGGGTTGTTAAGAAATATGTTTTTTAAGTATTTTTTATTAGAAATCATTTTTATCGATCAACCACAGCGCCATCTAACGTCTAATAATTGTACTCCTTTGGTGATGGTGAGGTCAACTTGTAAGTTCGGTGTTTTATCCTCATACAAAATTGCCAACGCGCCCAAAGATGTTATCACTTTAAAAATATTACTGAAGATTATATAGATATGTATATTTCTTAACCACATGACTTTTTTTCTTATTTTCCCAGAGCTGTCATAACCTAGCCTATCGCCCCGTGCCTGCTTGGCGTTGATTTCTGGGACATCCTGTATATAAGACACCCTATGGTTCAGAAACTCACCTTAGCTAGAGTCGGTGCTGCAGTGGAGAAAAGTAACTTAAACATAACTTTGGGTCCGAAATTTGTAGCTTTTTCGCCGTTTCTATAAAACTCATTATCCACGTCAACGTGCGAATTCACTTTCAAGCCGAACGCGCAGGAAGCTATCACGTCATTGGCATAACGAGTCGCCAAATCCTTCACCTCGACATCGATGTGGCTGGCTGGAACCGAGAACAAAATTCATTCATTTCTTGGTCACATTAATTTTATTGGTCACATTAATTATTGGTCACATTAATTATTGGTCACACTTATGCACATTTTCACTAATAGACACCCAAAGTTAAGAAAGACCTAATGGTCCATGAGCCAGCGACAGATTTTCATGACCAATTTCCTCCCAGTCGATAACTCGCAAAATGACTGAGAGAGTTGTATCATGAAACGTTGTGAACGTCAGCTGCGGCTCCGATGGTGGGTTGAGCAGTAGAGTGGTAGCCGCCCACGCACATAATACAATTTTTTTTTTCATTTATTTCCGATTAAAAATTCATCAAATTATAGTTAGCCTAATATTTTGAAGAAACAAAATTGTCAGCTATTTATAAAATGGTGGATTATGCGTCTGCAGGTCACACGAATATATATATACGTGTTCATTGATTACCTCCCAATAGAAAATTTATCAGATGATAGTTTATGTATTACTGCTTATAAATAAAAAAGTCAGCTGGCTATATCTTGGTGGAATGCTTGTCAGCTGATGATCTGAAAGTGTAACGGGCTACCACTGCTTAACCCACCATCGAAGCCGCAGCTGACGTTCACAACGCATCATGATACAACTCTCTCAGGCATTTTACAAATTATGGACTGAGAGGAAATCATTGACGAAATTAGTGCCTGGCTTACGGACCATAACTACTATTTAAGAGATTCAAATGACATTAAAATTCTCCATTAAACAATGCATATTTTTGGTATTTAGCGTTTCCTTCCACCTTAAGCCGGCCATTCACGCAGTCCGTCTTCTGAATGTGACTACCTTGTGAATGGCCGGCTTTATGTTTTCCCTAACCCTAGATGACTGTTGATGACAATGAGGATTACAAAACTGAAACTCAAGAATCTCATTTTGCTTACTTCCGGAATCCTTAATTTGCTTTTTCAACGATTTAATCATCTCGTCTCCAACGTCGACCATGAATGGTATCATCAGTTTGATTTTGGAACTCGTGAAAGCTGGACTCAGTGTCGACCGCATGTCTTTCCATTCCTGTCCTGCAATTAGCAATTAGAAAATTACACAAAAATATAGCTAACACTTCAGCTAGCTATATTTATTTATTGGCTTAGCTTTAAATAAATAAATATAGCTAACACTTCAGCTCATATATTCCATTATTTTTTTAAAGTTCGAGTGAATAGGCTTCCGAAGACCTGTGGCTGTCGCACGCGACAGCTACCGGTGCCGGTGGCTGTGTTCGGTCGCCCGTTTGTGCCGAGCCTAAGGCTTGTTTCAGTGCTCTCCTGACGGTCAGTATTGACAATACGCAAGACCGACCGCAGTAGCAATACGCGTGTGTACGGTCAGGCGAACTCTGTAACGACTTGTGAATTTTCATACAAAATTAAATGAGTATCGTCAGTACTGACAATCAGGAGACCATTGAAATCGGCCTAACTACTACCTATTATAAACGTTAACGTATAACGTTTACCTACGTTACACGTTAAACGTTATTTTTCTACCTAATGAATAGTTTTTTTATGAGTTTATGTACTGTAACACTAAAATTATATAAATGTTTCCACGTTTTGAGTTTAAAAGTTTGTTTACATAGAAGCCCTTGCTGGAATAAATAGATTACGATATTTTTTTATCTTTTTATACAATTCTTATTTTACTAAGTACATATGTAAGATATCGCCAGACCCTGAGGTTGCATAATATTTAAACTAATAATAAGAACTGTTTCAAATTGACTCGTATTACTTGAAAACAAATTATATTAATTTGTTTTGAACTTGAATAAATATTAGTCGATGTAACATTTATAAGGCTGGTTTTACAGTGACGCTTACCGTCCGCGCGGGTGGTAAGCGCGGCTCGTAACTCGACGTATTTAGAGTCGCACGGTTTGCTACCTCGTAGGGTTTCGTCAGCGCGTTTGGTAAGCGTCGCGGGGGCCACCCGCGCGTGTTCGTTAAACTATGTAACGATCCGAGAGACGCAAAGCTCGTGGCCCGCGACGCTTACCAACCGCGCTGGCGAAAGCGTCACTGTAAAACCAGCCTAAACGATATAATGAGGCAAAAAGCTAGCAACTCTCCCAACTTACTGAAAAAGAAACTTTCTTTGTCTCACCTTTTAAAGAGAACAAGTTTCTGCCAAAAAGAGAATCAACCTCTTCGTCGAAAAAACTGCTGTGATCGAGGAAATGTTCGAAATCTTTTATGCCAACTTTCTTTATTAACTCCAAATCTTTTATTATTACAACCGGTCTTGTAAATTGATAGAAGCCTATGAATCTGTAAAGAACAAAAAAACTGTCAGTCGCAGAAATGAATTTGTACAAAGATATTTATTTTTTCGTTGTACGCGTGATTACTATTTAATCGGGGTCCTTAATTTTCAATTAAGTGATCTATACTAATATTATAAAGAGGAAAGATTTGTTTGTTTGTTTGTATAGAATAGGCTCCGAAACTAGTGGATTGATTTGAAATTCTTTTACCATTAGAAGCCGACATTATCCGTGATGAACATAGGCTACTTTTTACCTTGGGAAAATGCTTCATTCCTACGGAAAATCTAAAATAAAAGTAAATACTAGCGGCTTGGCCCGGGAGATAGCGCAATCTATCCAAATTAAGGTACTACGCGGACGAAGTCGCGAGCACCAGCTAGTTGTAAATAAATTTACAATCTAACGCTTGTAATTTGGAACAGTTTGGAACAACCCGACATACCTATCACCCGGGAAGCATTTGTACAAATTTTCGATGTTATCCACAAACGATTCCTTGCGCAGCATAACTTTGAGACCACTCCCGAAGATGGGAATGACCGGTGGGCCGTTCACTCCCTGTCTGCTGAATTTAGAGTAGATATTCTTGTAGTAGAGCACAATGCCCACCACAGCAATCACTCCCCATATCAGAATCAACGGCATCTCTTCTCTCCTGTCCAACAAAAATAGTACATTAGCCACTGAAGAGACGGGGCATATTATATCCATACTTAATATAATACTAGCTGTTGCACGCGACTTCGTCAGCGTAAACTTTATAAAATATAATACATTCGTGTCTGTGAAACCATGGAAAGGAAATACACATACAAATTTTCAACCCAATCGGTCAAGCCGTTTAGTAGTTGACATACCGACAGCAGCGCCACCTACCGAGTCCAATTGTATTTTTAAATCATCCAGAAAATTATCGAAATAGCCATATAAAATTTCAACCCAATCGGTTCAGCCGTTTAGAAGTTATGTGAAAAATAAGTTAAGTACTGAACCGAAGGATAATTCTTACTACCCGTTGTCCTTTTACCCGTTTTCCCGTAGGAATGAAGCATTTTCTCGCGGTAAAAAGTATCCAATGTTCATCACAAATAATGTCGGGTTCTAATGGTAAAAGATTTTTTCAAATCGATCCAGTAGTTTCGGAGCCTATTCTATACAAACAACAGTACTTACTTCTTCAGTACTTAACTTCTTTTTCACATAACTTCTAAACGGATGAACCGAATCGGGTTGAAATTTTATATAGGTATTTTTATGATTTCCCGGATGATTTAAAAATACAATTAGACCCGGTATGTACCGGTTTCACAGACACGAATGTATTATATTTTATAAAGTTACGCGGACGAAGTCGCGTGCAACAGCTAGTAAATTATATGCAAATCGATTCTTAAGGAGTAAACTCCAAAAACATATTTCCTTGTTCAAATCGGGTCTCATTGGCTTGAAATCAACAAGGATTCTAGTGTTCACACAATTACAAACTCTTGCTGATATCAACTTTGCACCTCCTATTTTGTTTGTATAAAAATTGCACCCTGGAAAAAGCCCTTTAGTTATAAAAAAATGTAAAAAACTTACACGATACAGGTTCGGTTAGTACACCAAGTAATGTCACAAAGTGAGGTGTAGGCCTCACACGAATCACTTAAAACTATTTGCTTATCATTCGATATCGCCTTAATCGATAACACAAACTAAGAAGATTGTAGTATGTACCTATATTTTTATCTATCTCATAACAAATGGCTAGAGCATTTTTATCGACTAGCTGGTGCCCGCGACTTCGTCCGCGTTGACAAGAAAAATGTATGCGAGTGTAACGACGAGTGAAATATCTTTTGACGTGATAACGTCTTATACATTGACTAGCTGGCGCCCGCGACGTCGTCCGCATTAGAAAAGAAAAAAGTAGGCTATCCTGTGTCCTGTACGTCTAAATGTTTTTCTACCAAGTTTCATGAAAATCAGTTAATTCGTTTTAAGAGTGATGGAGAAGAGTGACGAAACTATAGAAAATAAAGCCCGGTGATTGGTCAAAATTTTATGTGGGCGTTACAACAACCAATCACCGGGCTTTATTTTCTATAGTTTCGTTAATAAGCGCTCGTTAATAAGTACCGCATCGTACAGAGGCGTACATACGGTTTTGTATGGAAGCTGCAAGCAGGCGTACACTAAGCGTATAATGACGAATAAGCGTCTATGAAGCTACGCTGCCGTGGACAGTGGCTCTATCATGTATAGAGCCTATATACACGATATTTCTGAAAACAAAGTAAATTACTCCATGACCGACCCCCACAGATTTATTATTAGTATTGATTGATTGATGAACAACGACTGCACGCACGAAAATGTGTCACGTTCCGCGACAACCATTTTTTTTTCTTTATATCTTTTTATTATGTCTTATATAGCCTATGTCTTAGTCTCATGTATAAGCTATATTATTGCAAAGTTTCATTGAAATCCATTCAGTAGTTTTCGCGTGAAAGAGTAACAAACATCCATACATCCATACAATCTTTCGCATTTATATGCAAAATGAACACTCATAATAGGAAAATACTGCTTATCAATTACTTAAAAGACAAAAAAAAATTGTCAGGCCGATAATAATTTATTATTCTGATAATACATAACATTTTATTTACATGCAGTTCTAGGCATGTAAATGTAATGTGCATGTAATTACAGTCAAATAGATCATTCTATATTTCGACCTTATCCAGACGTGCATAAAGTTGAATATCGAACTATCAGTACCGAGACAATGCGATTCTTGACGGCGTCAAACGTGTCATTCGTAATTTCAACCTTATCCAGACGTCCATAAAGTTGAATATCGAATGATCAGTACCGAGACAATACGATTGACGGCGTCATACGTGTCATTCGTAATTTCAACCTTATCCAGATGTGCATAAAGTTGAATATCTAATGATCAGTACCGAGGCAATACGATTCTTGACGGCGTCAAACGGATCATTCAATCTTATGTCAACGGTATTTCACTGTGGTCCTGTAAAAGGGTGGGCTACCAAAATGACTGCGAAACGTATTGGGATTCTTTTGATTGCTTAAACAGCAGGCTTATTTGCTTACATCATCAGTATAGACGGTGACAACACACTGAAAAAGAACTCGATTAGATAAAAAAAAACACGCCTCCCTTTCATAACAATTTTACCACATTTTAAAAACATAATGAGATCTATATATAACTCTTTTTAACAAAAAAAAAACCGACTTCAAACCGTTTTCTCATGGATGCCATTGTCAGAACTGAACTGGACCACCTGTTTTCAAATAAAAAAAGAATCATCAAAATCAAAAGCAAAACCTCCTTTTTTGAAGTCGGTTAAAAACACGTGCCCTAGTGCGCCACCTACCGGGTCCAATTGTATTTTAAAATCATCCAGGAAACCATCGAAATAGCCATATAAAATTTCAACCCAATCGCTTCAGCCGTTTAGAAGTTATGTGAAAAAGAAGTTAAGTACTGAACCGAAGGATAATTCTTACTTCCCGTTGTCCTTTTACCCGTTTTCCCGTAGGAATGAGGCATTTGCCCGCGGTAAAAAGTAGCCTATGTTCATCACGGATAATGTCGGCTTTTAATGGTAAAAGAATTTTTCAAATCGGTCCACTAGTTTCGGAGCCTATTCTATACAAACAAACCAACAATCAAATCTTTCCTCTTTATAATATTAGTGTAGATTAGTATGGATAGTATAGATATGAATGAAAGTTGTGTGAAGATATTTATTGTGAAGGTATTGTGAAGGTTTTTATTTTGACCCGAGCGAAGCCGGGATCGGGCCACTATAGTTTCTTATATTTTTTGGATTGGTACATATTTTGTTTGGGTATTGCGCCTGATTGGTTTGATGGTGATTAAGTACACCGAATTTAAAATTATCTTAAGGAAAATCGATAACAGCCAAATAATACTTACTATGGATAAATTATGAGATAATTATAATGAGGAAAAGAAAACATGATTAAAATTTGAGATAACTATTTCTTCCGATGACTTTTTTTATCTTTACTTTCTTATAAGCTATGATTTTCCTTATAGTACAGTCATTCTATGTTTTCGACTAAATTTTAAAGTTTGAAAACTAATAACTAGGTGAAAACTTGAAAACCGTCAAGATAATCGATAGAACATAATATTATAAAGAGGAAAGATTTGTTTGTTTGTTTGTTTGTATGGAATAGGCTCCGAAACTAGTGGAGCGATTTGAAAAATTCTTTTACCATTAGAAGCCGACATTACCCGTGATGAACATAGGCTACTTTTTACCGAAGAATAATGCTTCATTCCTACGGGAAAACGGGTAAAAGGACAACGGGTAGTAAGAATTATCCTTTCGCACTTAACTTTTTCACATATAACTTTTAAACGACTTGACCGATTTGGTTGGAATTTTGTATATGTATTTCCATGGTTTCACAGACACGAATGTATTCTATTTTATAAAGTTACGCGGACGAAGTCGCGTGCAACAGCTAGTTGTTAAAAACTTAATGGAGATAATGTTTGTCTTTGACACTTTTTTGTATCTATTAAAGTTCGAAAAAGATTGCCTTCATTTTTCTCTATTTTTTTTGACAAACCCGTTGGACGAGGGGCAAGGGTGCTTGCCTAACGTTTCAGGGGCCCCGGGTTCGATTCCCGGCGGGGTCAACTTTGGAAATTTTAATATAATTTTCAAAATTGACTCTGGATTTGAAAATGTAGTGGTTAGGGCACACTGCGTTTCGCAGTCATTTGGGCAGCCCGTCTGGCGGCAGTAACCACCCCCTTACAGAATACCACCGTGGAATAACAGCATATGTGCTGTTGTGTTTCGGTGAGTAAGGTGGTGAGTGGGGTAATGGCCAGCCCATTACCCCATCCCTCCCTTATCCCTTACCCTTAATCCCTTGTATGGTCGGAGCGCACTTGTAGCTCTTATGGCGTTGCTTGTGTTATAGGCGACGGTAGCCACATACCCTGAAGTGGACTGTCAGCCTGTCTGTCGACAGGCTTAATCCTACTGTAGTCGGCAGCACCGGTGGCTTTTATTCTGATTTCTGTTAAAGGAAGGGTCACCATATGGAAAATTATAAAGCCCCGACATAAAGCCTCATTTCCATAGAAAAGTTCTGAGATTTCGTCGTTCATAATTAGTTTCACAAATTAATGAAAGTATTATTATGTTTGTTAATTACGTTGATTTGTGATACTATCCAAAGGAGATCATGTTTTTGTTTTGATTGTTTGAAATTATAGGCACGGATGGCGACGGTAGCCATTATAGGCACCAAGTGGACCGTCACCCTGTCTGCCGATCTAAACATAAGAAAAGATGGTAGCGACATCTATTGATCGAGTGTTAAACTAAGAAGAATCTAGGAATCGTAGCAACGTAAACAACCGAATGGATAATTTGTAAATAACTTACTTGGACTTATGTCTGAAATAGTAGTAGGGCCAGTTTATGTCTGAAATAGATGTCTCTATTTCATTTTAATTTTAACAAAAACGGAGGTTCTTATTTTTTCTTTTATTTATGATCACGCATAAACGCATGACTTTTGACAGGGTGGTCCGATTTTGATAATTCTTTTTTTATTTGAAAGGGCGCACCCCAAGGGGTCCCATTTTAATTTGGAAAAAAATTCCAACCCTAAGGGTGGAAAAATGGGGGTCGGAAAATTAAAAATTAAGCATGTAGTAAATATTAGATTATAAGCCACAAAAAAATATGAAATAAAACTTTTTAACAAAAAAAAATTTTGAAAATTTTCTTTTTCAACAGATTTCCAAAAAAGGAGGTTCTCAATTCGACTGCATTTTTTTTAATGTTTGTTACCTCAGAACTTTCGACTGGGTGAAGCGATTTTGATGTTTCTTTTTTATTTACTTGAAGCTTCCCGTGTGGTCCCATTTCAATTTGGTCCAGTTCTGATAATGGAATCCATGAGAAAACGGTTTGAAGTCGATTTTTTTTTTGTTACAAAGAGTTATTAGGAGCTTATTGTTAAAGCCGGTTTGTGGAGGGGAACGTTTGTGTTTGTCTTTCTATATGTTACCTATATATCTATACTAATATTATAAAGAGGAAAGATTTGATTGTTTGTTTGTATAGAATAGGCTCCGAAACTAGTGGACCGATTTGAAAAATTCTTTTACCATTAGAAGCCGACATTATCCGTGATGAACATAGGCTACTTTTTACAGCGGGAAAATGTTTCATTCCTACGGGAAAACGGGTAATAGGACAACGGGTAGTAAGAATTTTATCCTTCCGTATTTATCTTTTTCACATAACTTCTAAACGGCTGAACCGATTAGGTTGAAATTTTATATGACTATTTCGATGGTTTCCTAGATGATTTAAAAATACAATTGGACCCGGTAGGTGGCGCTGCTGTCGGTATGTCAACTACTAAACGGCTTGACCGATTGGGTTGAAATTTTATATGGCTATTTCGATGGTATCCTGGATGATTTAAAAAAACAATTGGACCCGGTAGGTGGCGCTGCTGTCGGTATGTCAACTACTAAACGGCTTGACCGATTGTGTTGAAATTTTTCTATGTGGTTTCACAGACACAAATGTATTATATTTTACAAAGTTACGCGGACGAAATCGTGTGCAACAGCTAGTGTTTTTATAATGTCCTTTGCTACAAAAAAACTTATCGTATTCTATACTACAAATTTACTCATAAACTATTGAACAGGCTCTTGCTTCGCACGGAAATTTTTGCCCTTTATAAGAACCTTAGTCGGACTTCAAAGAATATTTGAAAAAAAGCTTGTACTTAGTCAAAATAGTCCAACTGTTCTCAAATTTTGTCCTTAATAACAAATATAGAGATTCATTTTTATCCTCGACACGACGCCCGACTCCAGAACGGGGTGTTACAAGATTGATCTGTGTCTGTGACATCGTAACTCCCAAACGAATGGATTGATTTTGATGCGGTTTCTTTTGTTTTAAAGCTGATATGATCGTGGTAATTATTGACATAGTCTCTGTTACCACTCTTGTAAACAGGGGTACATATAATAAATACATTTTCATACATCACTGGCTGTTGCACGCGACTTCGTCAGCGTAAAATATAGCTTTTGTTATGTATAATGCTGATAATGTAACTTTCTGTAAGTGAAAGAATTTTTAAAATTGGTCCACTATATAGTTTTTGAGTTTATCTTATAATACTAAACGACGATCTCGCAAACGGCTCTAACGATTTTGACGAAAATCTAAGGTTAGGGGTTTTTTAGGTCTAGAAATCGATATGTCAAGGTCTTATCTTCAAGAAAATTCGTTTTAGGTAGTTTTTTTTAATGAGACGCTTGCTACAGCTAACGCCATCTAACGCCAAGCGAGCGAACTTAATACCGTTTGCTACTTAAATATTACTAGATACTTAACAGATGGTGTTTGGACCGGATACCATGAAATCGATCTGTTGTTTTTTTTTTTCAATAATAATAATAATCTTTCTTCGAGAAAATTCGTTTTTGGTAGTTATTTTTAAATGGATCAGTTATAAAAGTAATACCGCTTGCTCGTTTTATAATATTTTCAATTATTAATTATTTATTAATTCAAGTATTCTTGAAATGTTTTTCTACAATGTTTCATAGACTTTCTTACATGTAAAAAAAAATTAGACCTTTCATTGGCAAAAAATGAATTTGAAGTTTATTACAAACAAAAATACACATCTTTTGCAAATCTTTTGCACATGACATTTTAGTGATGAGTTAGCCTTTTATTGAAAAGAGTGCAACTACTCTTTTTGCGAATTTAGTCAAATGGTTTATTTACTAAGTTAACTAATATTATATTTGTCCAAAAATAAATTTTGGAACACAGTAGGTGTTGGAGGAGAAACGGTACAATGAGAACATTTTGAATATAATGAAATAAAAAAATTTATTGGTTCACAATTAGTGTAATGTAAGATTTGAGGGCGTCCGTAGGTGGTTGGTGTTCTTACAACCTGGCTTGGATCCAGGCGAGGAAAGAGGTGACGCGGGCGAACGCCGCCGGTAATCCCACTTGGCAGCCGCGAGCTGAGCCGAACGAGGTCACACCGATCTGCAACAGCAATAACTCTAATTAACAACAAATTAACCGACTTCAAACCGTTTTCAAATTGACCTTTCAAAATAATCCTTTCACCCAGTACCCAGGCAACACACTTTAAAGCTTTGTTATAAGGGTATTAGAGCTGACAAGATAGGCAAATGCTGTATTCAATCATTTTTGGGCTATTATAACACTATGAGCTATTATGGGCTTCTTGTTGGTTATTCAGCTACTATTCAGCTATTATGTTCCTACTATACAGCTTAAAGCATTTTATTTTGTGCCCAAATTGCTTGAATAACGGCTGTATAAATGCATTTATTCAAAGAATATTCAGCCATTCTGTGTTGCTTGGGTAGAAATTTATGAGGTAACAAACATTAAAAAAAAATACAGTCGAATTGACAACCTCCTCCTTTTTTGGAAGTCGGTTGAAAACATCAAAATTTCCTAACCCTACCCATTCACGAACCCGTCGGTTGGGTGGTAAGGTGCTTGCCTAACGTCTCAGGGGCCACGGGTTCGATTCTCAGCGGGGTCAACATGGAAATGAACTTTTGTTGTCTCTGGTCTGGATTTTGAGAGTCGCAGAGCACTTTGCGTTTCGCCATCTGTCAGTTGTTTGGCTGGTGTTTTATTTTCAAAAGGCACTAAGAGTCTAAGATTTGATAAATATACTGTACTTAGGGTTCTTAGGACGTGGTTAGTAGCGAACTTGCAATATCCCTGGTATCCCTTGTGTATTTAAACATATTTAGTGAAGGAGACGGACAGGAGAAGTGCCCCATATATTTTTTATGGGTTTGCTCTTGGCCAACATGCAGCTGTGTAGGATGAGGCCTGTGATGGACCGAGATCACCCAGAAGTTGCCTATTCACCCCAACTTCGAAAAGATTTGGATTATATGAGCTCGGAAATAGAGAAATTCACAAAACTCGAAGATCCTTCTATGGTAGGCAGCGCATTTTCAACACCTATTGCGTTGCTTGTGTTATAGACGACGGTAGTCACCTACCATCAAGTGGACCGTCAGTAATAAGTGACTACAGGATGTATATAATGTGATACTGACAAGAACGCGGTTTCCATGTACGATGGAAAGAGGACCGCCGGAGTCACCGCCGCAAGTGCCAACTCCTCCAACACCGCTGGTGCAAATGGTGGAAGCGACAACGGCTTGGCTACCGTAGGTGCTCTGGCAGACGGCGTTGGTGATGACTTGAAGGTTCACGTGGGACTTGAACTGGTTGGTGGAGATGCCGGCGGCTGTAAAAATTCAATAGTCTATGATATTGTCACCAAGTAGAAGGTGCTAAAATAAGTATATTATATGCAAGAAAACTCACAATCACTGGTCCTGCCGAAGCCAGCTGCCTGAGCCCACAAACCGGCGAAGTTGATGTTCGTGTGGCTGGTTGGGAGAGCGATCGGTTGGATGTTATCTGTTAATTCACAAACGAACTTTCAGTCGAAAACTTTATGTGGAGAGTGGTGAATTAAGTAAATGCATTAAAATCTGCACTTATTGATGAATGTATCCCATGGGTGATAAGAAGATGAGTAACTAAGAAAGTCATTAAGAAATAAGAAGATAAGTCACATATTTTTTATCTTTACACAATATAAACTGAAGTCGCTTTCCGCATCTGTCTGTAAGTATATCTGTTAAATCCTACTAAACCAATTTTTCAGGGAAATTTTATATGTAACAAAATCTAATAAGTTTTTATGTAGAACCAAGTCGCTGTAAAATAAATTTGCATAGCTTACGTGTAGCCTAAACCTTAAGAGATACATAAAAAGGAGACAATAAAGAATATAAAATTCTAAAGAAAACTCCGGAATGACTTATCTATCTGTTGCGGTTGACTCACAGTAAACACGTCTTTGATTAAAATTTTAATCTCTACGTATTTTAAATTCGTCATGACTGTTTCAACTCTAACTAAACTACCCAACGGATTGTAATTCGGTTTTCACTTATGGAAAGTGTGATAAAAATGGTACCCACTCCCAGCATCGTGGGATAAAAATGGATCCTGAGATGCCGGGAGCGGGTTCATAGTCTATATATCTATACTAATATTATAAAGAGGAAAGATTTTATTGTTTGTTTGTTTGTTTGTTTGTATAGAATAGGCTCCGAAACTAGTGGACCGATTTGAAAAATTCTTTAACCATTAGAAGCCGACATTACCCGTGATGAACATAGGCTACTTTTTACCGCGGGAAAATGTTTCATTCCTACGGTAAATCTAAAATAAAAACTAGCGGCTTGGCCTGGGAGATAGCGCCATCTATCCAAATCAGGTGAAACGACTAACATAACCGCTTGGTGATATTTTTAGCGATCCATTCCACGGAGATGGCGTTTTATACTTTTGAACGCAGACGAAGTCGCGAGCACCAGCTAGTATTAAATAAGTTATGGACGATACTGACTGTTTAAAGTGACCCATGAGAGAGTGATGATGGCAATGTCGTTGTTCAAGTTGCTAGGGTTCCAGTTCTGGTGCATTTGGACATTGCTAGTCGTGACGCGGGTGCCTCCGCTGAACAGGAAAGCGCTGCCGAGGACAACAATGAACTGTCTCGCCTGGTTCCAGCCGTCATTCCAGCAGTGGGCGGCGGTGATAGAGCGGGTGTTCGACAGAAGGGAAGAACCGCACACGGAAGTTTGCCCAGTCGTCAGAGTGATCACCAAACCTCCCTGTGATGCACAATGTATAGGTGAATTATTATATTAAGGTTTGAAGGCGACACTTGTGGGGCAATCGGCGCATGTGTACAATTGCGCACAAAATTTCTAAGGAAAATGACATTTTATTTTTCCTATTTCGTAATTTTTCACCTCACTAACTTAACATTACAGGCAGTGTTGATATTCCTTCCATAAAATCATTGTGCGATGTCGAAGAAGAACGTTTTTTTTGGCACCATTTATTCACCATGACGTATTTACTAATACGATAAAACAATCTGTACGCAACTCGAGACGCGCGAACGAAGTGCGCGAGGGGAAGAGCGACTGAGTCTACCAATAAAGTGTCGGCACACCGACGCGTACCCGCCCCTCACTTTCCTCTGCCCCCTCAAAGCCCTAAAAATATAGTTGTGCGCACATTTGCCGAGAAGTCTTTATTCGCTACACGAACTATAGCAATACAGTCGAAACGCTCTAACTCTTCGGGCCACGAAAAAAAGAAATCAACGCGCTGCAAATTTCGCGCAAGGGGAGATCGCACCGAGCGTTGGTTTCGTGGCCCAAGCATAGAACTTTAATAGTGGCAGGGTTGCGTTAGTTAAAATTAAACTGCTTTTTTAATTCGAAGGAGTAATTTGAGAGATCTATATTTTTTTAATAATTTTAATTTTATGTCACCTATGAAAATAGTCTCATCGTAAAAATTATAATAATCGAAATGAATTGCGACTTCTAGAACGGACTTTACAAAAAAATATAATTAAAACAAATAAATAATAATTAATATTAATTCTTAATTAATTTTCTATCTATCTCAGAGCAACAAATTAGCAACAAACTCACATATAGTTTTCAAGTCCGGCTTATGAAATGCGCAATAATTCATGCCACTTTATGGTAAAGCTAGCAACATTTCGCTTACGGTAAACCGAAATCGATTTTTCGGCAACTAATTAGCAACAAATTAGCAACAAATTTTGAGCAATTTTTTTTAAATTTTTTCTGAGTTTGCACTGCCAGCTTTATGGAGCTATGGCCTTTCACAGAAGACAGCGTGTGTGCTGTTGTGTTCCATTATTTATGAATTATAACTCAGAAAATAAAACCGACATTCATATGGGAGTTTAAACGATAGGGAATAATTTTTAAGAGGTTTTAAATTTTGTAACGACGATATGACAATTCTCACTGTTTAATCTAATACTTGTATACATCTATATACTTGTAAATCTAAATTATTTATTGAAAATTTACAATATAACATTTTCATTATAAACTTTTCTTAACAAAAAAAATAATAAACCAACTTGAAACCGTCTCATGGTCTTTTCTCATGGATGCCATTGTCAAAACTGGACCAAATTTAAATGGGACCACACGGGAAGCACCATCAAGAATCATCAAAATCGTTTCACCCAGTCGAATTAGTTATGATGTTACAAACAAAAAAAAGTCTGTTGAAAATGAAAAAACTGTTCAAATGAACATGAATATTGTACCAAAAATTCGTACTGACCAACCAAGGATGAGATCCAGCCGCTGCCGCTGAACCGCCGACGATTCTTGAACCGTCGAAGTTAACGGCCTCTTCTGCTGCCTTAATGCGAGCGGCCTCTTTAATGCCGACAGTGTCGTGGTAGTATTGAGTGATCGGCTCTGTTTCGGAGATTAGTTCCAGAGGACTGTCAACAACCTTGACCTGCTCTCCGGCCACCAACGCTGCGCACAAAACACCGACCAACAAGAGGACCTTCATTGTTACCTTGACGCTTGCAGAGTATAACTTCCGTTTCGAACCGACCCCTATTTATACGTGCCCTTATCGAATCAAAATACTCATTAGGTTTAAAAGTGATTAGTGTCGTTATCTGTGTACGTTTTGTGAGCCGATTAGATTTATTTGCTGGATAACAATTAAAATGTACCTACGTTTGCGGATTTAGTTGATTTGGGATGGTTACGCAACGACAACTCCTTGTTTTGCCAGCGATGATATAAAATATGGTGTTAAGGCAGTACTAGTCGGCGGCTAGAACTCATCGGTGCGTGTAGCTAAAATTGATTTTGTCTCACATTCAAAATGAGCACAGTAAAAATCATAAAAAACCCTTTGGGCGTAAACTCTTTGTGACAAAACTACTGAATATATCTATTTCGTGTAAAGTTATTTGAACACTTGAATAACTAATCAATGTTTGTATTCAAAGTATTTTGGAGTTTTTGTACACTAGAGTGACTTATTCGCACTCAAAGTTGCGTTAGCATTAGCACTAGCTGATTAAAAATATAGTAGATTTTAAATAGACAAAAGAAGGATATTTATTTTAAGTGATGGAGAAAATTTTATGTCAGTCGTTTTGTAAGACATGTATTGAGAAGTTGTTTTTAAGAGATTGTATTTATATTTTTAAGAGTTATACATAGCTATGTACATGTACAATGGACGAATAAATTTATGTTGAGGAAAAATAAGAAAGTTTTATTAGTTAATATATAGTCGGTCTTTTTAAAAAGCAGAAGAAAGATTTTTATAAGAAAATTAAGGATTTTTCAAGGATTTTTCATCATATATTTTAAGTTAATACTTTTTTTTAAAGTTTGTATGCATACAAACCTAGTTAACGACAAGATAAATCGGTATCATGCTTACTTTTGTAAATTCAACATAAAACAGTGGAGTAATAATCTTTCTACCTTTGTATGGAAGAAAAGTTGACTTGTATCACCTTAAATCGTGATCACTACATAAGTATGAAAACTCAAGGAGCTATGTTAATGTAAATATTATTAAATGAATTAGTCTTAACATAAAAGAAGGCATAACGACGCCCGACCCAAAAACGGAGTGTTATAACATAGTTTCCAAGTAGTACATGAGCTGTCAACATATCGACACTAATCAATTACATTTTTTATCGGATGAGATTAATTAGTGATGTTAAAAATGTATGACATATTGTGATAATTGATAAATTTAAGGTTTTTCCTTTCAAAATACAAAACTGCATTTAAACTATGATAACGTAGCTATTTCGGTGAAAATAAAAAATACTAAAAATTTGCGTGATACAATGCGATACAAATTTATTTTCAATTAAAATCTTAAAGTCACGAATGAACTATAGAAAGCCACGCTATGGTTCGGTTCGGTTGTCCAACTACGCTATAGACACTACAATTAGTTGGGTGTCGGGTGTAGTTGGATGTTCGTCCCAACCAACCGAAATGTTGGAGATTAATAATAATTAGTTGGCCAACATGACTATCTATAGTCTATCACACAATTTGTCGGCGTCGACTGTCGGTTGGCCAACAAATTGTGACGTCTATAAGGCCCTTAACGCCGATCGGTTGTCCCGACAGATTGTGTCGTCTATAAGGGGTTTTAAGAAGTGAGCGAATCTAAAGCGCCTCTTTCACCAACTACAAGTAAAGTGTTCATTAGTTTTTTTTTTATATTTTATTTTGTAAAACAATTTAGGTTACTTTTAAAAAATAACCTTCTCAATATACATATTATGTGAGATTTCCACACTAAAATTAATCAAAATTTATTCAGCAATTTATTTTTTTTTTTTTCAATCATATAATTATTTTTCTATACTAATATTATAAAGAGGAAAGATTTGATCGTTTGTTTGTTTGTTTGTATAGAATATGTTCCGCAACTAGTGGACCGATTTGAAAAATTATTGACCGTAGTAATGAAGCATTTTCCCGCGGTAAAAAGTAGTCATTTTTCATCAGGGTTAATGTCGGCTTCTAATGGTAAAAGAATTTTTCAAATCGGTCCAGTACTTTCGGAGCATATTCAATACAAACAAACAAACAATCAAATCTTTCCTCTTTATAATATTAGTATAGATATGGAATAAAACAAGCATAAGTATTTTTTGCAACATACAATATGAAGGATTGGGATTTTTTGTTTTAAGGCCCTTTAGCATGCAGCGATGTATAGAACTGCTTTTTGAGGCTGCACGAAGTTCATCGGGTCAAAGGTAATTAGTTTTAAAATAAAACAGCAATGTATAGATGAGAAAGATTTATTGCCTTTTTCGAAACCTAATTTTATTTTTTAATTAAAAGTTATCAGCAAGTGGTAACTCTTATTTGTCACATCTTTGTCGTTATCTCCCTCGCATTTACTTTTGATTGTGTTTTTCTGATCGAGGTTTAGATAAAAATCTTTAGTAATATGTTTTATTATTTTAGGGTCTCCAGTTTTAAGAGAAAAATCATTTTCATCAATTGTTTCATAGACAAACGTTTTGCCGTTCTCACTTTCATCCGCAGTACCTTCTCGATTGAAATCCTCGTCTACTTCCTTCCTGTGAGCATCTCTACCTCTGATTTCGTTTATGTGAATGTTTTCTTTTGAATTTTCTGAATCTTCAAACACAACTCCTGTATATTGTATTGACTCATCATAAGGTTCTAAAATTGAGTCGAATCTTTCATCGTCGTCGAGCAAATGTGGAGTGTCAATTTCAACATCAATACTTTGCGTTGTATATTCGTTGTGGGTAGCTTCTGGACTTGTATTAAAAATATTATTATTATTATATGGTTCAATGTATTCAAAATTTGGGACGTCTCCGTTTTTTGGATGTATCTGCAGCTCTTGATTAGGAACAGATTCTTTTAATTTTCCGGGAACAATTCTTCCGGTGATAGTTTCTTCCAAATCGGAAATATGGTGGCTATCATCAGAATTTTCACTCTCATCTTCCGTTTTATCAAAATATCTAAATGAGGATTCATCTTTTGAATCACTTAATTCTTTCCCGTCACGTTCTTTACTTGTTACTGTTAATAATTTATCTTCGTCTGGTTGTTCGTGTGGTTGTGTTTTCAAATCTATTTCGTCGGGAAAAGAAAAATGTGTCAAATCTTCAACATTGTGTTCTATTTCATGCTCAGAGTCGTCGTTACTCGATATTATGATGGCGAATGGTGTCTCGTCATTGGCAGTTCTTATGGTAGCCGAGGTGTGAGCTTTGTTTTTGGCTATTTTTTCTAGGTCGTCTAAGGACACTATCTTAACAACTGGCTTTTTTCTTCCATGTTTGCCCTTAATGTTGGAAGCGTCTCTAAGTACCGGTGTCAAGAACTCCTCAAAATCGAGAAAAGATCTTCCTTCTATTTCGTGTGGATCTATTTCGATTGAACGCGCCTTTGTTATAGTTATTTGCGCTACGAGTACTGCAACAACTGTAAAAAATTAATTTGATTTAACACTAGCTGTTGCACGAGAATTATGTTACTCGCTGATAATGTAGCATTTTATAAGTGAAAGAATTTTAAAAATCACAATTTTCAACGCAGGCAGCGTTGAAAATTACTAGTTGAAATAATAGTAAAGACTATCTGGATAGTTTTATATAACTCCTTATATTCTTATACTAGCTGGTGCTCGCGACTTCGTCCGCGTAGAAAAATATAAAACGCCATCTACCGTATTTTGGATAGATGGCGCTATCAAGTGTATCCTGGGCCAAGCCGCTAGTGTTTACTTTTATTTTAGATTTTCCGTAGGAATGAAGCATTTTCTCGCGATAAAAAGTATTCTATGTTCATCAGCGATAATGTCGGCTTCTAATGGTAAAAGAATTTTTCAAATCGGTCCAGTAGTTTCGGAGCCTATTCTATACAAACAAACAATCAAATGTTTCCTCTTTATAATATTAGTAAGTATAGATAATTAGAGAAATACGACATTGCAGTATGTTTCAACTATTACAGCTGTTTCTTGAACAAACCATGAGTATTATTATTAAATATGATATCCATAGATAATGTTGTTATGCTCACCTGTGAGTAAGGTGCTCATTGTTGCTCGCACCAGCCTGATCCAATATACTTGTTCGCGTTTTACGATACCTTTTAATGACTCTTGCGCCGATTAACTATGTCACGGTATAACTTGATCTTCGTGTTATTAACGAGACTTGCTTATTCATCCGTCGTCTATTGGAATTCAGTAAACATTTTGATATTCAGACGTCGAAATCAACAGAAAACAGAAATAAGGGGCGCCACGCACAATTGGAATGCATTTTTGAATTTCGATTCGAAATACAAAATGACATATCACACCTTCGGCATAATAAGGGCATAACTGCACTTTCTGTAATTTTACAGGAGACCCATTTAAAGTTAATTTTTTTGCATTTAATATAGTTCTTCTGCTTATATTGCTTTTAAACAATACTTCATCAAATAAGCCCCATAATAGTCGTGTAATATTTTTAAAATTTAATAATGTGGTTAAGACATTTCTGCATAAATTTTAAGTTAAATTCATTTAAAAAAAAGTAAGTTATGCCCTTATCTTACTGAAGATTTATGAAGTGATGGTCGTCCGAAGCTCAACGAGATATGGGGTCATCAATAAAGTACGTCACACGTAAAGGGGTCCTAAGTTTTGTCAAATCACATTTCAAATTGAATAAATTGAATCGCGAAATTTTAACTGACTGAACTGCTGTTTTAATTTAAAATTTTTACATATAAAATTGCAAATTTGTGACGTCACACTAGAGAGGGGGGTCTCACAAATGTGACCACCTGTGACAAGGAGGGGGTCTAAAAATCATGAAATTCGTGTGACGTACTTTATGGATGGCCCTGTAGTCCCCTGTAGTAATATTTTGGAGTTTTTGTAAACTAGATTGACCTAATCACCCTCAAAGAGCGGAAAGAGCAGTCGACTGAGATGCACAATCATTCATACCACAAACAGACTAACGGGCGTATACTCTTTTTGACAAAACTACTGCTTACATCTATTTCGTGTAAAATTATTTCAACTCTTCAATAACTAATCAATGTTTGTATGCAAAGTATTTTGGAGTTTTTGTACACTGATTGACCTAATCACCTTCAAAGTTTCATTAACACTTGTGTTAAAATGTGGATTTTTCAAGGGTCATATATTTTATATTAATACTTTTTTTTTTAATTTTGAATACATACGAACCTAGTTAATGACAAGATAAATCGGTATCGTGCTTACGTTTGTAAATTAAACATAAAACAGCGGAGTAATTAACATTCTACGTTTGTATGGAGGAGCTGACTTGTATTACCTTAAATGACGGATAGCCTACTTGTCATATGGTGAAAGAGGCCCTAAAAAAACATTTGCTAAAATTAAATTAATTTAGCATTTAAATTATAAATCTTACTGTGTACAAAATAAGTTTACCAATTGGTGGAAAATGTTGATTGCACAGTTACCTTTACTTATGTATGTTAATCTTTTTTTTAAATTTTACTACATATAATATGGTGTGATTGTTTGTTTTCTACACTAATATTATAAAGAGAAAAGATTTGATTGTTTCCTTGTTTGTTTGTATAGAAAAGGCTCCGAAACTAGTGGACCGATTTGAAAAATTCTTTTACCATTACAAGCCGACATTATCCGTGATGAACATAGGCTACTTTTTACCGCGGGAAAATGCTTCATTCGTACGGGAAATCTAAAATAGAAGTAAATACTAGCGACTTGGCCCGGGACATAGCGCCATCTAACCAAATGAGGTGAAACCTCGCAGAGATATATTATTTCGATGGATGAAATGACTAACATGACAACTGCTTGGTGATATTCCACGGTAGATGGCGTTTTATACTTTCAACGCGGACGAAGTCGAGCACCAACTAGTCCCAAACAAAATAAATTAATTTGCTGCAATAAAAGAAATGAACAGACAGACATGCGACAGAAATTGCATGTGTACTATAGAGTATATCGTTGTAATGAACTGATGGTCACGCGTAATGAAGTTGTAATCTTTTGATTAAGTTTTTCTATTAATGAAATTAAGGGGTTTTTAATAAATTACCGTCATCGGTACTCGACCATGGTCAAATCTAGTGTGTAGGCATCCTTACAATGATACTATCTATACTAATATTATAAAGAGGAAAGATTTGATTGTTTTGTTTGTTTGTATAGAATAGGCTCCGAAACTAGTGGACCGATTTGAAAAATTCTTTTACCATTAGAAGCCGACATTATTTGTGATGAACATTGGATACTTTTTACCGCGAGAAAATGCTTCATTCCTACGGGAAAACGGGTAAAAGGATAAAAGAATTATCCTTCCGTATTTAACTTCTTTTTCACATAACTTTTAAACGGCTGAACCGATTGGGTTGAAATTTTATATGGCTATTTCGATGGTTTCCTAGATGAATTAAAAATACAATTGGACCCGGCAGGTGGCGCTGCTGTCGGTATGTCAACTACTAAACGGCTTGACCGATTGGATTGAAATTTTGTATGTGTATTTCCATAATGGTTTCACAGACACGAATGTATTATATTTTATAAAGTTACGCGGACGAAGTCGCGTGCAACAGTTAGTAGTTTATAATTTTTATTTATATCATTACTCATTTCGCAAAGGCCGAACCAAAAGATAATTTATTATTAGATATCTAGTCTAGATTAATCGATGGGAAGCCCAGTGATTAGTGATTTGGATAATTAGCCTAATTATCGAATTAATCTCGTTATCAAATTAATTCGTCAGAGCTTCGATCATTTGCTTATAATCTGCTCATGACTATCACACCTCTATGTTTTTCTAAACATTTTTTTGACATTACCAATTAGTAGTATTAGACCAGTCACTGACAAAAAAATAGCGTTGGTCCGCAATAAATTGCACTGTCTTGATTTTTGGGAAGTTGTTTTTTTTTATTATGTTTGTTACCTCATAACTTTCGACTGGGTGAAAGTTGATGATTTAAAACTCAAATTTAAAAAAAAAAATCCATGAGAAAGTCGGTTTTTTTTTATTAAAATGGTTGTTCTCTTGGCCAACATCTAGCCGTGTAGCGAAGATGAACTATATGATCGAGAAAACCTCATTGTCAACCCAGAAAATGCTTATTCACTCAAACTTTGAAAAGATTTGGGATACTATGAGCTCAGAAATGTGTGAAAATATTCAGGATTATATGAAGTCTTACATCTTCCTTGATTAGTCTCATCTAACCTAAGACCCGTCGGGATTAAAAAGGCAGGTCTTGTATTTGAAAAGTGCACATAATGCAGACTTATCTTTTATTAATTTGTACACATACCTTTATCAATAATTGGTAGCCATTAATCATGTATTATTAATAGAAAATTGACGTCATCAGCGCAAGCGCAGATAATTGGTTCCAATTCGAACATTCGATGTACATTCGAATGGTCACTTTTGTTTGACGTCAATACGTTTGTTATAGTCCAAACTCTGACACATTTTCTAGACCAGAATTTCTCAGTGTCTCAAAACAAAAGGTTAGGTTAGGTAATTTAATTTTGTGATAGTGTTCCCCTAATAGTCCAAGCGGCGACCGTACAAAAAAGGTGGTTATGCAGAATAAGCACAAAAATGCAATTTATAACTTCTAGCATATTAGACAAATAAGGAATAAACGGTCAATCAATTGTTTTTTACCAGTACCAGACCAATTCTATTCAAAAGAGGGATAAAAAATAAAAGTTTTGACATTTAAATTTTTCTTATAACATAAATAGAAAATTTATAATTGTAACAAATATTTTGAGCGTGGTCTGGCAAACATGTGTGTCAAAAATCGACTTAAATTTTTATATTCTATTGATCAAAACTCCTTCTAATATTACATTGTACTTAAGTCTTAATAATCATTTTTACGAAAAATTTAGAAAAAATACGGAGGCAGTCAGGACGACTGCCGACAGAAGTGAAAACTTACAATTGAGCGTCCAACGCACACACATACAATCACACACACGCGATTGCGTATGTAGACAGCTGCGAGCATTAGCATATTGCTGACGCGAACCCATACATTTTTCCCTACCCAAAGTCGTATAACGCGGCTATAGCAGTTTTCACTTCAAAAAAGTTATCTAATAAATAAAATGATCAAGTTACGGATCGCCAGACCGTTTATTCCTTATTTGTCTAATATGCTAGAAGTTATAAATTGCATTTTTGTGCTTATTCTGCATAACCACCTTTTTTGTACGGTCGCCGCTTGGACTATTAGGGGAACACTATCACAAAATTAAATTACCTAACCTAACCTTTTGTTTTGAGACACTGAGAAATTCTGGTCTAGAATATGTCTCAGAACTTCCCAGGCGTTGCTAGAAATAAAAAAAAGGAATGAATTTTCCAATGTTTTTATTAGGGCTACACACACACTCACAAAACTTTAACATCACGCACACATTCGAAAGTAGATTGGTCGCCGTAACTTCAAATACTATACAATAAAATTCTATACCAACACAATAAATACGTGCGCTTATAATAATATAATCTTTTAGTTATCAAATCAAAATATTTACTTATGTCATTATAAATTTAAATTTACCAGGGTTTCGGAAAAAGCCAAGATAACGACGGATACGGATATTTATTTATTTATCCCAAAATCCACAGCAGTCAACATAAAATTCACAGACAAAAACCAAAACATACGTAACTAAACAGCCAATTACGGATTTTGCATTTTTACATTTTGCTGCTTAAAAACTAAAGTGCCCCAAATCAAAATTACACTTTTTCAGGAGAGTTAATCGAAAAAAATTAAATTATTTTTTGTCTATTTCTTTCTTATTAGATAAGGCATAATATGCAAATATGCAAAGACAAATATATGAATAACATGCATCGTTAGAGGCGTATTTTTAAGTAGCATTGAATGTTTTTAGTGTTTCTATACTAATATTATAAAGAGGAAACATTTGGTTGTTTGTTTGTTTGTTTGTATTGAATAGGCTCCGAAACTAGTGGACCAATTTGAAAAATTCTTTTACCATTAAAAACCGACATTATCCGTGATGAACATAGGATACTTTTTACCGCGGGAAAATGCTTAATTCCTACGGGAAATCTAAAATAAAAGTAAATACTAGCGGCCGAGGAGATGGCCCGGGAGATAGCGCCATCTATCCAACATACGGTGAAACGACTAACATGACAACTGCTTGGTGATATTCCACGGTAGATGGCGTTTTATACTTTTCAACGCGGACGAAGTCGCGAGCACCAGCTAGTTTATAATAAACTGAATATTAGAAGAGATATAAGTTAATTTTGAATATATAAAAAAATGGTCAAAATATATGGAATAAAACAAGCATAAGTCCTTTTGCAACACAATACGAAGGATTGTGATTGTATTTTTTCAATAAAAACCCCTTTGGTTTTATTTTATGGTCCTAATAGTTTTTAAGCAGCGATTTCTACAATGATTAAAATGGCACGTGTGACCAATTGCTTGATTTAAGCATGCTCATTTACTTAGGAGTATGCTCAAAACCAGCATGCTCATTGCTTGCAAATGTCAACAGCTACTGAGTATGCTAGTTTTAAACAGGTTTATAAGCATATATATATCATTGGCCTAATTCGTTTTTGGGCCCTTTTTGGGCGATTTCACTTTTTATACTTTTTGCAGGCTTATAGGCATAATTATATCGTCGTTAACCTGCTAAGTCCATTTTTGGGCAATTTCACTTTTTATACTTAATTCGACAAGTTTAGACGATTATCAATCGTTTGATGTAGGAATCACGGCGATTATCAAACTAAAAAGGTGAGAAATTTCATAAATGAAAAAAAGCTTTTTGACTAATAGCAAAATTTTCACAAGGAAAACCGGCAATATCCTAATTTTTGTACTGATAACTCATTTCACATGCCTGATGCAAAGCACAACATTTTGTCATTTCATTTTTTCTTTCTCCTGAAAACTATGCAAAATGTGACTTAGCAGGTTAACGAGTTCGGCAGACGATATACGTTTTTACAAGCTTGTCTGATTCAGCGTCACGGACCTGAGCGTGACGGTTCACTTTAGTCCATTCCTAAGCAACATTTCACTTCAACAGTCTCACGTTTTAAATATTCAAATTTAGTGTCAGCGCGTATTTACTTTGTTTAGTATTTTATTTTTTAAAAAAATCTATCAAACAATTTGTATCACGTATTTCATTTTTTCTCTTTCACTCTCCATGGAACTGAGCGAGACGTATATACTTATTGTTCGATAGTTACAAAGCACTTAAAATCTAAAGTATGTATATGAATAACATTAGTTTTAAGGCTTCAAGGAGAATATACTCTATAATAGAAGAAATAGAATACAATTTTAAACGTCAACGCGCAATAGAAGGTTACTTAGTCTAAGATTGCATTACGAGCTATTCATGAATATTTGAATAGTCATAATGCAATGCCAGCTTAATGACCATAAAATATAGATAATATTCTATTCTAAGTAATTCACTTAAGAGCTAAGTATTGCCAACGAGTGATCCACGATAGTAGAAGTTATTAAATTTCAAAAATACGTTTTTTATTTCACTCTGTCAGTGAATTCAGAAGATTAAGAAATAAATAAAAACCATGTCAGTCGTAGGACTGCGCGTCATAAGTGAAAACTTCTTAGCTTCACAAACATTGAAACATTATTTTTGGGTTGTTAAAAAATATGTTTTGAACAAGTAATTTCTTTTAATAGAAATTATTTTTATAAATTAATCACAGCGCCATCTAACGCCGAAGGATTGTGTTTCTCGTCATGCCTAAAATGCCCAACGCGCCTTAAGAAGTTTCCATTTCCATTTCAGAAATATTTATGTACTTATGTAAATTATGTGTCTATATTTAACTAAAATAAAAAGTATTAATGACCTTTAGAAAAATTCATAATTTTGACAGAGTGAATTATTTAATCACAAGAAGAGAAGGAAGAACTAGCTAGAGGTAGATGGAAGAGAAGAAATAGAGTTGAAACTTTATTAGTAACTAGGGTTTCGTAACCAGTTACGAAATCTTTTATAGTTGGTTTTTCTTTGCCGTTTTGAAACTGTATTTCATAAGCGACTACGAAGACATTTTCTTTACAGTTTCGTTACTGAAATTCATAAATAGCTGAGAAAAGACTTTCTTTGCTGCTTCGCAACTAGGTTTCAAAATAAACTCTGAAATACTTTTACTTTACTACTTCGTTACTGACTTTCATAAATAAGCAAGACTTTCTTTACTGTTTCGTAACTGGGCTTCACAATCAACTGCGAAAAGTTTTTTTCCATACCGTTTCGTAACCGGTAGAATAGATATAAAAAACATCGATTTTATTGTAAATCATCTTTACGTCAATATTAATAATTTGATTAGAAGCTAGTGTTTTAAAAATAGAATGTGTACACTGGCCGGTTGTTTTGAAGATACTCGTAATTCAAATATCCATTTTCAAAATTTTACTTTTCACACTTGAACCGAGTTGTATAACGTCTGCCCATTGATAATGACACATTCAGTAGATGGTAAATGGTAACCATCACCTAGTATGAATAATTCAGGAATATTCATTATCAAAATTTTCCCAAAAGTGTGACTACACTTTTGAACGTAAGCATATTGGGAAAATTCAAGTAATTTTCATTTACTTAACATTTATACTTATTTGTATTGTTATTTATTATAATTATTATAACAACAATAAACAATATTGTAAAAAAATTAACATTAATTAATAAAATTAATAGAATTTTTAACATTATTGACAAGGTGTTATTATTATTGGATAGGATGCGATAGCATTTTATCATTAATATTACAGCGATAGTATAAATAAATATCATGATTGTAGTAACAAGTAAATACATATATATATTATAATATATTATAATTAATATAATTTGATACACAAATCAGATTTATGTAAGAATTTATCTAAAATATTGTCGTAATAATACTTTCTGAGGTCATTGTGTGGATATGCAACAGTTTTCAATTTTGTGACGTCACTGCCATTGTTCTAGTACAAGTTTTTCATCAAAGTGAGATGTTTATTTAGTTCATATTTTTGTGAATCAATGTACATAATTGCATTGTACTTGCAATTGTACTTTATTAAATAAATAAATAAATGACAATTAAATTAAATGAACTTCAAGGACAGACTTCAATGACATTAATAAATAGGTACGCATTACGAACGATTGTAAAATACACTCTAACATCAAGATAAGTAATTTTAAAATATTCAAAAACATTCGGAATACTTATCTAAAATATGAACGTAACAAAATATAACGTAACACATATAGTAAGACAATTTTGATTTTATTCCCATAAGCCAGTGATATGTTAAAAACAAGAGAGGATGCGCCCCCAAGCAATATATGTGACGCCTTCGCAATGTATCCGCACGGATACTGTTCGCTTTCTCGACTTGTTATAGTCTAGGAGCCGGTCTAAGATCGACCTGACCATCTGATTACCAGGTGAGACATATATTTGATCAAATATTATTTATAAACAAACATGCCTATGATAACTTGAAAAGTGCTCATGGCTATTAATTAATTAATCTCCTTCACTCTTTTGATAACTAAATGAAATTTATCTCAACTGATAGTTTTCAACACACAGAATATGAATAGGTAGGCTTGCCTACTTATTTCTGCTCATGGCTACCTGGCAAGCAGATGTGAATAGGTAACTATACCGATCTGATAACCAATTCAATATGATATCATAAGAAAGATAAATTAATTTAAAAACCAATCGTATAGGCTTGCCTCCAAAAAACTTGCTTGTGAAGGTGATGGAAAAAAATTGATTAAAATTAATTCAATTAAAAATAGCCATGAGCGCTTTTCGATAGGCAAGTTATCATAGGCATGTTTGTTTATAAATAATATTTGATCAAAAATATGTCTCATCTGGTTATCAGATGGGTGAAGGTCGATCTTAGGCCGGCTCTCCTACTATTAGTCGGAGTTTGACAACTCTGAGTCCGAACATTGAAAAACGGAGTTGTACACACGTCTCGACCACTCCGAGAACCAACCAACCGATGAGAACACTTTATTACAGAATACTCTAATAAGAAATAAAAATACGTATTAAGATAGCAATGAAAGCAAATTATTTTTAGTAATAAGCAAATAAAGGAGGGCCGTTTTTTTGTCACTGTTATTATGGTGAGGGCGCATCCTTACTTTAACACATCAATACCACAATATGTAAATCGATTCACTCCAAAAAAAATTCAGAGACTAATATTAAGGCGGCCTTGGCCGCAATGAACGTATATATAAATATTTTTGTATTTTGGGTATGACGAATGCGTAATTAGTTTTACGCGGAATATTAAATTATCTAGAAAGATAAGTCATATCTGAAATCAATCGATCATAGCCAATGTTATCGATAACTATACCTACTATTATTAGAGTTGACTATTTACTATACTGTGACCTTTTTGGGGCATTCTTGAAAAATCGCTTAACATCAATCGAAAATGTGTAAGTTTTCTAACTAAAAAATTAATGGGCTTATAATTTGAATCTTTATAAATTATACCTAAAAACAATCCCTATCATATCAGCTTTCAAATGGAAAAAACCGTATAAAAATCGGTCCATCCGTTTGAGAGCTACGATGCTACAAACAGACACACACGTCATAAAGTTTTAAAGTGTTGAGCGCCATCTATAGATGATTCCAAACGAAACTTATATAAGAACAATGGCAGCTAATACGAAATAATTGTATAAGTATACGCGTCATTTGAACATTATTTTTTTAACTTTGAATTCACTCCTTTATCAAAATCGTAGGCTTTTATAAGTAGTAATTTTTGAAACTAAAGCACTAAGCAGACAACTGACACGTTTGAAATTGTGGTGTATGAGGGTTTTCATATAATAGGTGGCAAGTCACACAATTCACACATTCTTTTCCGGCTCGCGGCACAGAATAAATATGTGTACGCAACCCCAATCCCAGCAGGAAATGCAGTGGATGCGGAAGATGTTCCCTAATGGAGACCATGGTTACAACAAAGTCTGCGTTACGCGGATCAGGTGGTTTGGACGCCTGGCTATCAGCCTATGCCGACAGCCAAGAGTCCAGAAGAAAAGCAAATTACTTACCCCAGTCCTCGATGTGTCCTCGTTCCTCGAACCTCGTCTGTCGCACAGACGGCCCACGGCAGGGAAATAATATATATATATAAGTAGGTAGGGAGTAGGGAATACAGGTTGGGAAATACCGTGATCCTCCAGACAGCAGCTGGGTTCCCGACGCAAAACTCCCCGTCACAAATTTAAAGAACACAAGACACTCGCGTCGTACGCGGTTACCAAAGTCTTTTCAAAGATATTTTCAAGAAGATTGTTATCGAGCTCAAACCCGCCGCGCGTCTCGATCGTTTTTCAACACTCAACTCCTACATACTACCCTGTGTTCGCGCATGCATTAATCGAACATATTTTTGCCTACCCACTATTACAAATCGTGTCAATGAGAAAAAGACAGCACCGATAGTGCTGTCAAAATGCAAATCCAAGATGGCGGCTGCAAGAAATTATCAATTTTTAAACTATCGTCTAAGGAGCGTAGAGACAATACAAGGAGGACAATCTTATATGGGTGTTAAACTAAAAAAGTGGCAACTAAAATCGACAAATTGAGATGGCGCTGGTGTGTCTAGGGCAGTGATCTAGAGAGTTTGAGAGTATGGAGAGTATGAAATGAAACGGAGTGAAGTGCGCGCTGAGTTGAATTGTTTACTATCTAGCTAGCTAGCTAGCTAGCTGCATCAGCGCCATCAGTTCGTCTTCTTTCAACGGACACTTTTAATAAGAACACTTTGCGCTCCTTTACCTCTATTCTCCTTGCTATCGTCTTTTCCTAAGATTAACCGACGCCATGAGATCTATTTAAGTTTTATTTGTAAACTAGTTACTTAAAATTCGATTACTTCACTACTACTATGACAAATTAATCCATACTAATATTATAAATGCGAAAGTAACTCTGTCTGTCTGTCTGTCTGTCTCGCTTTCACGCAAAAACTACTGAACCGATCACCATGAAATTTTGCATACACGTTGTCTGGGACACCAGAAAGGACATAGGGTACCTTTCATCCACAAAAAAAGGACTAAGTATTCCCGGGGGATCATATAAAAACATAAATAATTGGGCGCTACTGTCGCATGGCGACGCCATCGTCGTCACAGCGATATACGATGACATGAGATGATATTACACAAAATGTGTAGCTGTGAAACATTATTGATGTATTTTGTCTAAAATTGTCACTTGGTTGTCAAATATTTTATAGGTGCGTTCAGAATTTTGTTGTAGTATGAGGTCCGATCTCTAAGACCGATTTAATAAGTAATACGTTTGCAAAATAACGTTTGGCCGGGTCAAGCTAGCATATATTTTCTTTTTCAACGCGAACGAAGTCGCGGGCACCCACTAGTGTTTTAATAAAACAACATGAAAAGTGAAAGCCCTATTGCTTCAATGGAGCGTAGGTAATTATTTTATCAACTAGGCTTAGTTTCCATACTGTATACATATTTATACTGTGCCAGTTTTGCCACCATCGGTGTTGCTTTCATACAATGTACGCGATACAGTGTATATAACTATGATTTAGTTATATCTATGCACAAATAGTACAGAAATGAAATTTTTGCTTTGCAATTCGACATTTGTTTGCACTTGCAAATGTCGACTTGAAGGTGACGAACGTTTTCTTACCCCGACTGTACGTTTACGTAGTAATGTACCGTATTTCTGGTATTACTTAGTAAAGTGTAATAACACACACAAGTAATCGGGTTAGTCAGTGACATATTATTATTAATATTAATTAAACAGTAAATAGACTTTCTTATCACTAATTATTGAGAAGATCATAAGTGTATTAATAATAATAATAATATCATTTATTTGCCTAAAACATGGTAGTAAAGGTGTTACAGAGAGTAAATGAGCATCATGTTTCGCCTTTATTACATAGGCATGCAGAATATTAACAATGTGATTATAATTAAGTAAATAAGAGCGAGATGTCAATAAATTATTTGATAATAAAGAAATTAATAAAATTCATAAAATAAATAAAATTCATAAAAATAAAATTCAATTATAACTACATCACTCAAAGATACATGTCACATGAAAACACGAAAACAAAAAAACAAAAACAGATGTCACCTAAACTGGAGAAATTCGTCAACACTATAAAAATTTTTCTGCTTAAGCCATAATGCTAGATGTCTTTTAAATTGTTTCAAAGGCAAGAATTTAATATCATTAGGTATATTATTATATATTTTTACGCTCATATGTGTGCAGCTTTTTGTGCACTTTGTAAGACGAGGCACATCTTCCAACACTAACCTACAAGGATCTCTCCGAGAACGCAAGCTGACATCTGTCGATTTCTTGAACAAATACATATGCTGCTTAACAAACACACACATTTCGAGAATATACAACGACGGCAGAGTCAACAGTCCCAACTCTCGGAAGGTAGGCTTACAAGACTCATGTGGATGTCTGAGAGTCATGGCTCTCAGACACTTTTTTTGTAAAATAAAAGCTCTATTTGAGTCTGTACTGTACCCCCAAAATATTAGACCATAGCGTAGTGTCGATGCTACATAAGCATGATAAGCAGACAATGCTGTGCTTAAATTCGTAGCTTTTCGTAGACATCTCAATGCATACACAAATCTATCTATTCTCCCACATAAGTTATTTACATGCATTTTCCAGTTTAGTTCTCTGTCCATTACCAAACCAAGAAATTTAGTTATGTTTGTCTCTTTTATATTTGTATCGTCATATTTAATATTAAGTTTCCTAGTTTGAATATTGTCAAATTTAACATAGTTAGTTTTAGATAAATTTATTTTTAAGTTATTATTGTTAAGCCATTCGATAGCAAGTTCGATAGTTTTATTAATATTATTTTCATGATCAGATACTGAGTTATTTTTAGTGTTTGTGCGTACCACAATAGATATGTCATCAGCAAATAGTATTGTCCTATAGTTAGTTACGCTTGGGATATCATTAATATAGAGTAAGAACAGCAGTGGTCCAAGTATACTCCCCTGGGGCACGCCATATTTAATTTCTGCTAGTTTAGAATATTGTGGTATACGTTCATTCCTTTGATTAAGCTTTACTATTTCAACACATTGTCGTCGGTGCTGTAAGTATGATATTATCCAGTTCAACGGCGTCCCTCGGATGCCTATTGCTTTTACCTTTTCTATGAGAATGTTATGATCTACCAAGTCGAATGCTTTACTAAGATCAAAGAAAAGCACGGTAGTAAAATCTCTTTTATTAATACCATCTATTATTAATTTCATAAGATTGAATATAGCCAGTGTCGTCGATTTTTGTTTTTGAAAACCAAATTGTTCTAGTGTTATCGCCCTTATTTTATTACAGTAGCCTATTAGTCGCTTGTACATACATTTCTCAAATACTTTTGAGAATATTGAAACAAGTGTAATGGGACGATAATTATTCATTTCCTCTTTACTGCCACTTTTGTAGATCGGTTTTACAACACTCGTTTTCAAAGCATCTGGAAAAGTACCATATAGAAACGATAAATTTATCAAATGTGCTAGAACACTAACAATTTCATCGATACAGTGTTTTATCACTTTAGTTGTAATTTCATCGTATCCACACGCGTTAGTATTTTTCAAAGATATTACAGTGTTTTTAACCTCCTTTTCAGACATTGGCATTAAATACATAGAATCTCGTACTGTTGATGTAAGTTTGGTTTGATATTTATTTACAGTATTTTTAGTAGATGTTTTCTGAGTCATATTTATAAAGAAGGTATTAAATTCATTAGAAATTTCTATTGGCGATGTTAAATGTTTTCCATTAACTGTAATTTTATTTAGTTCCGGGTCTCTATTATTATTAGATATCTCGTTATTTATAATGTTCCAAGTAGCTTTACATTTGTTATTACTATTGTTTATTATACGAATATTTGTCGATTTTTTTGAAGCAAATATGCATTTTCTTAGCAGTTTTGAATATTTCATATATATAATTTTATTTTCTTCGGTTTTTGTATTATAATATTTATATCGGAGAAATCTTTTCATTTTACAACTGCGTTTTAAACCTTTGCTTACCCATCTTGATTTTTTAAAGATATTATTTATTTTTACTTTTATCTTTGGAAAACACAATTTAAATAATAGACAAAAAATATCATGAAATGTTTCGAATGCAGTATTCACGTCTGATAGTTCAAATACTTCCATAAAAGTCAAGTTGCCGAGGTATGTTTTAAATTTTTCTAAATTCTCTTTTTTGAAATCTCTTTTGTAAATATAATAAGTTTTTGGTTTTAATTTTACAGATTTGACGGGGATTTCCAGCATTTGGGCAGTTTCGTGATCAGATAAATATAGCGGAATCACTCTAGAGATTGCATTTTTTATATTGCTTAGTATGTGATCTATGCAAGTGGATTTCCTCGTGGGTTCGTTAATATGTAGGGTTAAATTATAATTGCTTGCAAGCTCTTTTAAATAAGTTGATAGTTTACTTTTTACCAGTGTGTTTATATTAAAGTCACCTGTCAGAACAATCCTCTTTTTGTAGCCATACCTACTGTATAACTCATTCAATACATTATCCAGTATGTCAAGAAAATTATTTGCATTACTCATAGGAGTTCTATATAAACACAAAACAATTAAATTATTTCCTTTGATTTCTACCGCACAGCATTCAAAGTTTTTTGGTATTATATGTTTTTCAACGATTGTGATTTTTTGATAAATTATATTATTCTTCGTAAGTATACAAGTACCCCCTCTTTTTTTATTTCTACAATAGGATGAGGCTAACTGATAGTTATTCAATTTCAAAAAAGATTGGCAGTCCTCTCTAAGAAATGTTTCAGACAAACAAACGATGTCAGGTCCAGCATGATTCTCCTCAAGCTCCAATAGCGTTAATTCTAATATTTCTTTTTTCAATAGGACACTAGCTATGTTCTGATGGAGAATTCTTAGGCATTTTTTGGCTCCACCTTGAGATTTAGGATCGAAATAACACTGTGACTTTTTTGGAGCGAAAGTAAAACGGAATAGTCCCCTTTTTTGGTTCATTGTCATTTACATTTATCCTTATTATTGTTTTATCTTTCACAATAATAGGGTCACTATTGATTCGGGGTGTTTCAGTTGGTATTTTTAAATTATGGGGAATTCGTTTTTGTTTCTCTTTTTGAGATTCATATGGAAGAACGTTCTGCCACTCTGTCAAGGTATGGATATTTTTCAGTACAGACTCAAATATTGCAGCCATACCGCGGCCATTAACTCCGCCTGTGTATTTGTTAAACATAGACCAGTTATATTTAAGATTCACATTAGAGTCAATAATAAAAGCATATTCATGTACAATGTTATCCTTATACAGTAAATTATTAAAATATTCTATACGCCGGTTATAGAGATTTGCAAAATTCAAATTATATGTCGGTACGCAAATTAGAACATTAGTAAATGTCAACTTTAGTAATACATTTCGAATATAGTTTATCAAATCACGATAATTATTAGACATTCTAAAATCATTTTCTCCTAAAAATATAACGCAAAAGTCTGTTGTAGTAAATTTTTCTAATTTTGTTTCTATATTCTCAAGTAGTTGCCTTATTCCACAGTCCGGTTTTATATAGTGGCAATAGCTAAACTCTCCAAATTTATTTTTAAGTATCTGGAGTATGTTATTGTATTTATCTGTACTCAAGATACACAACTTTTTATTATGATTCAACTGTGCATTGGTTCGAGAACAATTTAAAAATGATTTTGATTGAGACAGGTTTGTAGTGAGTGGTCGGTCACGGCTTGTAGACGCATTTCGTGGTGAGTCTTTATATGTTCCCGAAGAAAGTTTTCGGTTTAGACACGCGAGGTCTAAACCCTTCCGTAGAGAATCCAATTCTGAGTAGACCTTTTGTAATTCGGATTCTAATTGCTTCTTACTTTCCTTCAATTCCATTATCTTATCATCCTTTAATGAGCCAATGGTTCGTGAACTCTCATCAATTGATTCACAGCCGATTTTAGTTTGATTTAAGCTTCTTCTTTGCTTTTTCGTACTTGAACGTAATTTTGTCGAAGGTGATCCACAAATACGAGTAAGGTTTAAGTTCCTCCGCGTCAAGCTTTCAATTTGCTCCTTTAATGAAAAATTTTCTGCCAGCTGAATATCTATTTCATTCTCAGCTATAGCCAACTTTTCCTGCACCTGGGCTAGTTTTGACTTAACATATTTTAATTCTTCGTTAGTGTCGGTATATAAATTTGGACAGCTACTATTTAATAGGGTAGATGAAAATGGAGTATCGTCTTCATCAGAGAGCGACTCAAATGAATTTTGAGTGGGGATGTTATATTTTCTCCTAAATGTTATGTTTTTATTTACTGGAGACACTTTCTTATTGGTCGTAGGTGTGTAGTAGCTCTCCTTTTCCAGAATAACTTTTTTGGACAAATTATCATCCTGAACAGATTGGCAACCCTTAGATGACGTAGAAGGAGATACATTACATATACTACATTTCCAGGCTCGCTTTCTGTCTGGTGTCATTATGTTGAATAATTTTTCGCTTATCTTAGTGCAGTCAACATGATAAGCATTTTTGCAAAGCGAACACTTTAAATGTAGTCTTCCTGTGATTTTAGTCTTACATTTCATACAATTTCGCACCATGCTTTATTTATTTAATTTATTCAGACGCAATTATTACGAGAACGCGGCGAATCTAAAGATAATAATTAAATACATACTTATATTATATTATGTACTAAATTTAGGTACATTAACACCTGTTTTTATTGAATTTTAATTAAATTAGTAGTATTTTTTTTTTTTTGGAAAATAACAAGTAATATTACCAAAATAACAATTTCCGGACTCAGATAAAATAAGAACTTAAAGATAGAGACTTGTGTATGGCAGAGTGAAGCCGGAAAAACTACGCCTTCGCCGTGCACCTTTTATAATATTAAACAAAAATTAACAAGAAATATAGAAACAAGAAAGTACTCTGTTCAATGCTTCCTCTAAAAGTGAAAACAATCTAGTGCTCCGTTTCCGGTTTCCGGTTCCGCAACACAACCGTAAGTTATAATCTTTGACTTTGAGTCTGACAATGCGTCAAAGTTAAAATTCTGAGTCAGAGTCAGAATTAAAACTCTGAGTCAGAGTCAGAGTTAAAAACCTGGCTCTGAGTGAGTCAGTTTCTGAGCCTGAGTCAGAGTTAAATACTTTGTGTCTGATTCAGACTTAAAAGCCCTGACTCTGATTTAGAGTTAAAATTCTGACTCTGAGTGAATCAGAGTTAAAAACTCTAAATCTGAGTCCGCAACAATTATGCATCGAAGCAAGATTGTACTGTCTAAATTAACTGTCACTCGTAAAATAGAGATAAAATTAATGAAGACCCCATTAATTAACATTAATTAACATTAATTAACATTGGGGAACAAAGATTTAGTGCTTCTCTGGACGCCGCTTGAAGGCGCGAGCTGGTACCGGCGGTGGGACGGCTGGCCTTTCATGCTTCGTCCCCATCGTCCCCTTCGTCCCCTTCGCCCCCTTCGTCCCTGACGATGTGGAACACTCGGCCCTCGGCTCGTCCGTGACGTCAGTGGCGCGAGATCACAACACTGTGTCCAAGGAGTCGAAAGAGCTGAGCAAAGCTGGGTCGCGGAGGCACCACTTCGCTAACTCGTCCGGAGTCACGACCCCATCGCTGTTGGTATCGATTAACTGGAATTTAAATCATCAATTATTAATACTAATAATAAATCTGTAAGTGTAGGTATTGTATGTATGTATGTTCCTCCATATCTCTTAAACGAATCAATTGATTTTCATGAAACTTGCTAGATAAACATTTAGAAGTAAGGGACACAGTATGGGCTACTTTTTAATTTTTCAACTAGGACGAAGTCGCGGGCGTCAGCTAGTTAATAAATAAATAAAACTCACACATCCCACACAGCGTCTAGTTCCACAGTAAGCAACTAAGTCTTGTATTATGGATACCATAGACAGTTGATATTACATAAATTATCATTTGCCCCTAACGGGATTCGAACCCGCGACCGTTTGGTTAACAGCTAGCTAGGGTTACTAGCCACTAGACCAAACGTGTCGTCAAATATACATATAGAAATGTAATATAAATGGTAACAAAATTTTAGAGGTGCTACTCAAGTCTTCGGTAGTATAGTGGTCAGTATCCCCGCCTGTCACGCGGGAGACCGGGGTTCGATTCCCCGCCGGAGAGTTAACTTTTACGATTTTACAATTTTTTACAATATTTCGATTTTAAGAATTTATTCTGAAATTAATGTCGCTTAGCATTTATTATTAGAGCATCTAACAACTAATGCTTGTATTATGGACACCAGACAGTTGATATACTACATAAATTACTTGTTTTTTGTAAATACATACATATTATAAATACAAAACATACACGACTCAGGTGCAAAGGTAATATTGTTACATTTATTTTTCGAGTCTATGTCAACATTCTCGGTCGTCCAGCCGAAGAGTAGGTCTATGGCTCTGTCGTCGATGATTGACTGCTCTGTGAGTGTCGTAGGAAAAGTTCTCGAATAATTCGTTCAGTCGTTGCTCTGTGACTTCATTTTGACGGATAGCAATAGCGCAGGCAGTAGTACCTATTTTGTTTTTTTTTCGAGTAGGGAAGTTTCTAGAACAAATAGTTAATAAATACAGCCTGCAAGGACGAGGAGGGATATTTTTCTGTCTGGCTATCACACCGAGGATATACCGCAGCTAATAGTTTTTTTTGTAACACCCTCGAGGTTGAACTCCAAATAATTGTTTTTTTTGGTTAATTGTCAATATCGCCTCAAAGTTTTAAATTTTTAACCTCCAATTAAAATAATTTAATTTGGATTGAAATAACAACTTTACAAGCATCCGACTTGTACACCGGTCGTCGGTAGTAAACGAATCCGTAAAGTCTCCGCGCGAGAGTCAGCTGGAGACTCCTGTCCGTCGACACTAGCGATCCACCCCGAAGCCCTGCGAACTACGACAATCTCCCAAGTTTCAGCGTTTCTTTTATTATTTTATTTTATTACTTAAACTTTATCGGCTATAGTAACGGACTTCCTCGGTGGTAGTCTTCGTTTCAATCTTCACAATTCCCTGGCTATTTTTTTTGTACTAATAGCTATTATTTTTAAGTATGTTTGGTATATCTCGGCATAAGCCGCGTCACCATCACCTCATTTTCATTTTTCTTGAAACTTAAGGTCATGGTATTGTATTACTTGTTAATAAACTGTTATTTTATAAACTATCTTTTATTTTCTTAACTCCTCATTTTTATTTTATTTTATTTGTTCGCCAGTTCGCCTCCCAGCGGATCAGGTGTAACAAATAAACATTTGGCCCTAGCGGGATTCGAACCCGCGACCGTTTGGTTAACAGCTAGGGTCACTAGCCACTAGACCAAACGTGTCTTCATTATTATCATTATAACTCTTTTTAACAAAAAAAAAAAACGACTTCAAACCGTTTTCTCACGGATGCCATTTTTTTTTAATGTTAAGGTCGACAGACAGGCTGACGGTCCACTTGATGGTAGGTGGCTACCGTCGCCTATAACACAAGCAACGCCATAAGTGCTACAAGTGCGCTGCCGACCATACAAGGATTAAGGATAAGGGATAAGGGAGGGATGGGGTAGTGGGCTCTGGCATCCCTTACTCACTCACCGAAACATAACAGCACATATGCTGTTATTTCACGGTGCTTGCTCAAATGACTGAGAAACGCAGTGTGCCCTACCACTACTAAAAACTGTCACTGCCATTGTCAAAACTGGACCAAATTGAAATGCGACCATCATTCAATTTGGTCCAGTTCTGCTACAAATAAAAAAGTATCACCAAAATGGTTTTACCCAGTCGAAAGTTATGAGGTAAAAGTTTAGGTAAAAACATAACTCTATTTGACGACACGTTTGATCTACTGGCTAGTAATCAGACTTTCATTAAAACAAACATTAATGGAAGCCGATTGAAAATACAAAGGTATAGGTAAATTATTATATTAAGGTTTGAAGGAGACACTAGTGGGGGAATCGACGCATGTGTACAATTGCGCACAAAATTGCTAAGGAAATGACTTATTTTTTTCTTATTTCGTAATTTTTCACCTCACTAACTTAACATTACAGGCAGTGTTGATATTCCTTCTATAAGATCATTGTGCGATGTCGAAGGACAACTTTTTTTTTAGGCATTTATTCACCATGACGTATTTACTAATATGATAAAACAATCTGTACGCAACAGTACCCAAGAGACTCGAGACGCGCGAACGAAGTGCGCGAGGGGAAGAGCGACTGAGTCTACCAATAACGTGTCGGCACACGTTATTGGTAGACTCAACCGCTCACGCTCCTCTGCCCCCTCAAAAACCTAAAAATAGAGTTCTGCACACATTTGCCGAGAAGTCTTTATTCGCTACACGACCTATACTTACATGAAATATTCTGTCAACGTGGTCCTTGGCGGCCGCGCTGTGCACTGGAGGACTCGCGGCTCGACCCAACAGCTCGTATATAGCTTGGACCACAGACAGCATCTCCTGGCGAGAGATGCGGCCGTCTCCGTCGACGTCGTAAAGCGCGAACATCCAAGACAACTTGTCCTGCACCGAGCCACGTCCTACTCGCGATAGGCTCTCTAGGAACTCCTGAAGGCATCACCAAAAAGTTCTTTGTACACAACTAGCCGTTGCACGCGACTTCGTCCGCTAATCACAGTACAGGAGTAGACTGCATAGACCAGCGACCTGCTCCCGGCTTCGTACGGTTGCAAGTTTTTCTACAAATCTATGCTAATATTATAAAGAGGACAGATTTGATTGTTTGTTTGTTTGTATAGAATAGGCTCCGAAACTAGTGGACCGATTTGAAAAATTCTTTTACCATTAGAAGCCGACATTATTTGTGATGAACATTGGATACTTTTTACCGCGAGAAAATGCTTCATTTCTACGGAAAATCTAAAATAAAAGTAAATACTAGCGGCTTGGCCCGGGAGATAGCGCCATCTATCCGAAATACGGTAGATGGCGTTTTATACTTTTCTTCGCGGACGAAGTCGTGAGCACCGGCTAGACCTTCCTCGTTTAACGCTCTTTAAATTGGTGAAAACCGCATTAAAATTGAAAAGATCTAAGCTCACATAATATATAGAAGAACAGATTATGGAAAGAGACTTTATTTTGTACAAAGTATTGAGAAGTAATATCGAAAAGTCAACTTTGAAACAATATTATTTTAGGTGACGGTAACCACCTACCATCAAGTAGACCGTTAGCTACCCTTTATGATAAATAAAAATAACTTTTTTTAACAAAAAAACCGGACCAAATTGAAATGGGACCACACGGGAAGCACTAGGCTTTCAAATAGAAAATGAATCATTTTTTTGGACGTTCTCAATTCGACTGTATTTTATTTTTTTATTTTTTTTGTTTGTTACCTCATAACTTTCGACTGAGTGAATCGATTTTGTTGATTCTTTCTTTATTTGAAAGATGGCGCTTCCCATGTGGTCCCATTTCAATTTGGTCCAGCTCTGACAACGGCATCCATGAGAAAAGACCATGAGACGTTTTGGAGTCTGTTTATTTTTTGTTAAAAAGATTGTCGGGGCTTAAAGAGAATTATCTCAGTGAATGTACAGTCGCGGTAATAAAAGGCTTGTCACCTTAAAGTCGACATTTGCTTGTTCCATAGCAGTCATAAGTGATACCAAAATTTCGTTTCAATCGTCTGTCAGTTGTCTGCTTAGTGCTTTTAATTTCGTTAAAAGCACTAAGCACTAATTTCGTCCAGTTCTCACAATGGCATGCAATGCAATGGTTTATTTTTTGTTAAAAAGAGTTATTTAGAAGTCGGTTAAAAAAGTAAGTTACCTCGAAGTTAACTTTCCCGCTCTGTTTGTGTTTGATGGTGTTGAAGACGTAATGGGCATACTGCGACGCATCTGTCGAATTAAAATACCATATATTAATATATGAGTAAACTAGCTGATGCCCGCGACTTCGTACGCAATGATAAATCTATACTAATATTATAAAGAGGAAAAATTTGATTGTTTGTTTGTATTGAATAGGCTCCGAAACTAGTGGACCGATTTGAAAAATTCTTTTACCATTAGAAGCCGACATTATCCCTGATGAACATAGGCTACTTTTTACCTTGGAAAAATGCTTCATTCCTACGGGAAAACGGACGATAATAGGACGAGTAATAAGAATTATCCTTCCGTACTTATCTTTTTCACACATAACTTCTAAACGGCTGAACCGATTGGGTTGAAATTTTATATGGCTATTTCGATGGTTTCCTGGATGATTTAAAAATACAATTGGACTCGGTAGGTGGCGCTGCTGTCGGTATGTCACTACTAAACGGCTTCACCCATTGAGTTGAAATTTTGTATGTGTATTTCCATTCCATTGTTTCACAGACACGAATGTATTATATTTTATAAAGTTACGCGGACGAAGTCGCGTGCAACAGCTAGTTAACAAATAAATAGATATTTTGATTTTGATTTCAAAAACTCTAAAAGCAGAGAAAGTTACCTCCGAGCGGAAAGAACTGTGAGAAGATGTGCTTGAAGGCCTCTTCGTCGACAACGCCAGTGGGACACTCCTGCTTGAACCCGCGGTACATGAGTTTGATCTCGTGCGGGGAGAACCGAGTGCTTTTCGCTAGCTTGCCCACTCCCTCGGGTCTGTGTCGAGCGCCCATAGCGCCCATGGCGGCCATGCCCAATGCGCATTCTTCCAATTCCTCCTCTGGAACATCAAATATTAACTTATTTATTTATTTTATTGTAGGGAAATTTACAGGTACAATTACATAATAATAGTGTTTGCAAATAACTTAAACCTAATAAAAAAAATCCACTTATAGATAAAAAAAACAACGATAAAAAAAGTGTTAAAGATTAAGGTCACTAAAAAACTTACTAGCCATAATATTTCTTGTTTTCACTATGGAACTGTGGAACAGGTCAATATCTGGTCAAATAGCTCTTTTTTACAAAATAAAACCGACATCACACCTTTTTCTCATGGATACCATTGTCAGAAGGGACCAAATTGAAATGGGACCACACGGGAAGCACCAACTTTCAAATAACAAAAGAATCATAAAAATCAGTTCACCCAGTCAAAAGTTATGAGATAACAAACATTAAGAAAAAATACAGTCGAATTGAGAACCTCCTCCTTTTTTGGAAGTCGGTTGAAAAATACAGTCGAATTGAGAACCTCCTCCTTTTTTGGAAGTCGGTTGAAAAATACAGTCGAATTGAGAACCTCCTCCTTTTTTGGAAGTCGGTAGAAAAATACAGTCGAATTGAGAACCTCCTCCTTTTTTGGAAGTCGGTTGAAAAATACAGTCGAATTGAGAACCTCCTCCTTTTTTGGAAGTCGGTAGAAAAATACAGTCGAATTGAGAACCTCCTCCTTTTTTGGAAGTCGGTTGAAAAATACAGTCGAATTGAGAACGTCCTCCTTTTTTGAAAGTCTGTTGAAAAATACAGTCGAATTGAGAACTTCCTCCTTTTTTGGAAGTCGGTTGAAAAATACAGTCGAATTGAGAACTTCCTCCTTTTTTGGAAGTCGGTTGAAAAATACAGTCGAATTGAGAACCTCCTCCTTTTTTGGAAGTCTGTTGAAAAATACAGTCGAATTGAGAACCTCCTCCTTTTTTGGAAGTCTGTTGAAAAATACAGTCGAATTGAGAACCTCCTCCTTTTTTGGAAGTCTGTTGAAAAATACAGTCGAATTGAGAACCTCCTCCTTTTTTGGAAGTCGGTAGAAAAATACAGTCGAATTGAGAACCTCCTCCTTTTTTGGAAGTCGGTTGAAAAATACAGTCGAATTGAGAACTTCCTCCTTTTTTGGAAGTCTGTTGAAAATACAGTCGAATTGAGAACTTCCTCCTTTTTTGGAAGTCTGTTGTAAAATACAGTCGAATTGAGAACTTCCTCCTTTTTTGGAAGTCTGTTGAAAAATACAGTCGAATTGAGAACCTCCTCCTTTTTTGGAAGTCTGTTGAAAAATACAGTCGAATTGAGAACCTCCTCCTTTTTTGGAAGTCTGTTGAAAAATACAGTCGAATTGAGAACCTCCTCCTTTTTTGGAAGTCTGTTGAAAAATACAGTCGAATTGAGAACCTCCTCCTTTTTTGGAAGTCTGTTGAAAAATACAGTCGAATTGAGAACCTCCTCCTTTTTTGGAAGTCTGTTGAAAAATACAGTCGAATTGAGAACCTCCTCCTTTTTTGGAAGTCTGTTGAAAAATACAGTCGAATTGAGAACCTCCTCCTTTTTTGGAAGTCTGTTGAAAAATACAGTCGAATTGAGAACTTCCTCCTTTTTTGGAAGTCTGTTGAAAAATACAGTCGAATTGAGAACTTCCTCCTTTTTTGGAAGTCTGTTGAAAAATACAGTCGAATTGAGAACCTCCTCCATTGAGAATTGAGAACATTGAGACTTGGTCCATTTCTGACATCCATGAGAAAAAGGTTTGAAGTCGGTTTTATTTTTGTTAAAAAGAGTTATTATATATATGTTATCTATGTAGGTTTGTATCTACATGTCTTTTGCTACAAATAAAATCTTATTCAAATCTATTCTGGAGTTTGGATTGCACACTCGTGTAACCGAGGCTTTATTTCCTTTCAAACAGTTCCTCGTACATATGTTTCGAATGCTGTGTTCCTCCCATCAAAATCAAAGCCGTTTACGAGTGCATAATAGTAGACCTCGTCAATTAAAAATATACGCTCATTAAACTCAGAACTAGTGCGAGCGAGACGAAGCAATAGCGAGTGAAAGAGACGACAGTCGGCGGCAGCCACGAAGTGCACCACTCGAGTTTCCCATTCAAAGTTATTCGGTGAACATTTTTATAAAAAAATAATGACTAACCCACCTCGGGTTGAATTCGTGCTTCGTAGTTGAGTAGCAACTCCACTGATGAAAATTACAGAATCCATAATCTCTATATAATACTAGCTGGTGCCCGCGACTTCGTCCGCGTTGAAAATGAAAAAAATAGCCAATCCTGTGTCCCGTCTACCAAGATTTATTATTAGTATTGATTACGCGGACGAAGTCGCGTGCAACAGATAGTCTATACTAATGTTATAAAGAGGAAAGATTTGATTGTTTGTTTGTATAGAATAGGCTCCGAAATTAGTGGACCGATTTAAAAAATTCTTTTATCATTAGAAGCCGACATTATCCGTGATGAACATAGACTACTTTTTACCGCGGGAAAATGCTTAATTCCTACGGGAAAACGGGTAAAAAGACAACGGGTAGTACTTAAGAATTATCCTTCCGTACTAATCTTTTTGACATAACTTCTAAACGGCTGAACCGATTGGATGAAATTTTATTTGGCTATTTCGATGATTTCCTGGATGATTTAAAAATACAATTGGACCCGGTAGGTGGCGCTGCTGTCGCTATGTCAACTACTAAACGGATTGACCGATTGGGTTGAAATTTTGTATGTGTATTTCCATTCCATGGTTTCATAGACACGAATGTATTATATTTTTAAAGTCACGCGGACGGAGTTAGATGTCGCTGTTCAATTAAATTTTCATACTACTTGATTTCAGTTTCCAAGAAGTTTTTTGAAAAGCCGCGAGCGATGTTTTAACAACGAGAAACGCATAACAATTGCACGCGACTTGGTTTACTTATAAAAGGTATCCTATCTACAATTCATGTCCATACAAAACCTTTACTTTCTATGAACAAAAGCTGAATAAACGTACAGTGACTACCTCACAGTCGTGTCTTATCAGTGCTTCAGTACTAATATTATAAACTAGCTGGCGCCCGCGACTTCGTCCGCGTTGAAAAAAAAAGTAGGCTATACTGTGTCCCGTACGTCTAAATGTTTATCTACCAAGTTTCATGAAAATCGGTTAATTCGTTTAAGAGTTATGGAGGAACATACATACATACTTATACTAGTGGCTTGGCTCGGGATACACTAGACAACGCCATCTATCCAGAATCAGGTGAAGCGTGAACATGACAACTGCTTGTTGATATTCCACGGTATATGGCGTTTAATACTTTTCAACGCGGACGAAGTCGCGAGCACCAGCTAGTCTATACTTACTAATATTATAAAGAGGAAAGATTTGATTGTTTGTTTGTTTGTATAGAATAGGCTCCGAAACTAGTGGATCGATTTGAAAAATTCTTTTACCATTAGAAGCCGACATTATCCGTGATGAACATAGGCTACTTTTTACTGTGGGAAAATGCTTCATTCCTACGGGAAAACGGGTAAAAGGACAACGGGTAGTAAGAATTATCCTTCCGTTCAGTACTTAACTTCTTTTTCACATAACTTCTAAACGGCTAAACCGATTGGGTTGAAATTTTGTATGTGTATTTCTATGGTTTCACAGACACGACTGTATTATATTTTATAAAGTTACGCGGACCAAGTCGCATGCAACAGCTAGTCTATATAATAAAACCTGATTAAGTTTTTATGTAAATAGAACAATCAAGTCCGAATGAGGCTGACTCCCTAAGCCCACTGACAGAACTTTTTGAAAAATGATCGTCTTTGTGTACAGTATGCGGATGCTCTATAGTATACGGCTACAGTACGAATACGGAGTCACGTCCAGCGAAACTATTGCCGGGGTTGTACGTGACTCTCTGACCGACATCCACTCTCACTTGAAATATCAACCTTATTTGTAAACGGGGTAAGACTCTTTTTGCATTGTATTAAGAAGAGAACGCCGTAAACAGTCATGTCACGAAATATTAAGCATGTCTCATATACTCACTAGCTCTTGCAGTCGACTTCGTGCGACCCTTTTTATGGGATGTCATAACATTTATTTGGTCTTTGTTGTTCATATAATATTTATAGACGTTGAATTTTGTTTATATTTTTAAACTATATTAGCCGTTGCACGCGACTTCGCCAGCGTAGGAAAGATTTGATTGTTTGTTTGTATAGAATAGGCTCCGAAACTACTGGACCGATTTGAAAAATTCCTTTACCATTAGAAGCCGACATTAACCCTGATGAACATAGACTACTTTTTACCGCGGGAAAATGCTTCATTCCTACGGGAAATCTAAAATAAAAGTAAATACTAGCGGCTTGGCCCGAGATACACTTGATAGCGCCATCTATCGGATTCGGGTAGAACTGCTTGGTGATATTTTTAGCGATCCGCTCCATAGTATCTACCGGTATCTTGATAAGGCCATCGATCAACGCGGACGAAGTCGCGAGCACCAGCTAGTCTATACTAATATTTTAAAGAGGAAAGATTTGATTGTTTCTTTGTTTGTTTGTATAGAATAGGCTCCGAAACTAGTGGACCGATTTGAAAAATTCTTTTACCATTAGAAGCCGACATTATTTGTGATGAACATTGGATACTTTTTACCGCGAGAAAATGCTTCATTCCTACGGGAAAACGGGTAAAAGGATAAAAGAATTATCCTTCCGTATTTAACTTCTTTTTCACATAACTTCTAAACGGCTGAACCGATTGGGTTGAAATTTTATATGGATATTTCGATGATTTCCTGGATGATTTAAAAATACAATTGGACCCGGTAGGTGGCGCTGCTGTCGCTATGTCAACTACTAAACGGCTTGACCGATTGGGTTGAAATTTTGTATGTGTATTTCCATTCCATGGTTTCACAGACACGAATGTATTATATTTTACAAAGTTACGCGGACGAAGTCGCGTGCAACAGCTAGTAATATATTATATATATGTAAGGATATATCGTTGACACATTTTCCCATAATGTCAGTCATTGCTACAGCAGTACGAAGTTAATGAAATGAAAGGGCAATCAATCAAGTCTTTGTTGTTCGTTGTACATGTGGTGTCTGAACAAAAACTATTGTATCCATGGTTCATGGTGGGTTAAACCCGCTCTAGTGGGTTAAAATATATATTTTTAATTTTTATGTTAAGGTCGACAGACAGGGTGACGGTCCACTTGATGGTAGGTGGCTACCGTCGCCTATAACACAAGCAACGCCATAAGTGTTACAAGTGCGCTGCCGACCATACAAGGATTAAGGATAAGGGATAAGGGAGGGACGGGGTAATGGGCTCTGGCATCCCTTACTCACTCACCGAAACACAACAGCACATATGCTGTTATTCCACGGTGGTATTCTGTAAGGGGGTGGTTACTGCCGCCAGACGGGCTGCCCAAATGACTGCGAAACGCAGTGTGCCCTACCACTACTTTTCAAATGCAGACCAGAGTCAATTTTGAAAATTACATTAAAATTTCCAAAGTTGACCCCGCCGGGAATTGAACCTGGGGCCCCTGAGACGTTAGGCAAGCACCCTTGCCACTCATCCAATGGGCTTGTCAAAAAATTAAAAAAATAGGTACATTTTTGACCGACGAAAATGACAAAACAAAAACGGAGGAGGTATTCAATTCGACGCGTATGTTTTTTTTTAATATAACTTAATTTTTTGTATGACTATGACCTCAGATTAAATAAGAGTTACTGTCGAAACTATAACGCATAACATAACGCATTCGTGTGACAATTTTGATTGTATAAGTGAATTGTCATACCACGGCTGGATAAATTCTTAAGGAGTAAACTTCGATAAAAATAAAATAGCTAGGCTGTGAAATTTAAGAATTCCCAAACCTACCACTAGATGTCGCTAGAATATTGTACCTAAACCTATACGTCAACGCGGACGAAGATGTCTTGGTCGTTTGCTACATATTTGATGGCTGTGAATCAACTCCATATTGACATAAAAAGGGGTTTCGGGCCAAATAACGGGATACATATTTCACATTCGTTCGGGACTTAAATGCATTGGAATCTCTTGTATTTTTTATCCAATATTTTATTTTCGTACAAAACGAGAAATGTTTCTTTTTGTTAAAGAAATAATAAAATATTGTCTTTGTATTAATCAATACTAATAATAAATCTGTAAGTATAGGTATTGTTTGTATGTATGTATGTATGTATGTAGATGTTATTCGCCTATAATGTAGCTTTCTATAGGTGAAATAATTTTCAAAATCGGTCCACCACTTTTTTAAGTTCATTCATTGTTCTAACGAACAAAAGTACATTAATTTTAACTAAAAACTATCTCCATTAAGTTAGCTTTAAAACGGTGAAAACCGTATCAAAATCGGCCCAGCCATTCGGGAGCTATGATGTCAAAGACAGACAACTTATAACTCCTCATTTTCTCGTCGAGTGTCGGGACTTAAAAAACAGTTATCTTCGTGAATGTACAGTCGGGGTAATAAAAGCTTCGTCACGTTCATCAGTCATACCAAAATTTCGTTTCAATCGTCTGTCAGTTGTCTGCTTAGTGCTTTAGTTTCAAAAGGTACTTAGAATCAACGACTTGATAAAAGAATGGAGTTTTAAAACTTTGACGACACGTTTGGTCTAGTGGCTAGTAACGCTAGCTGTTAACCAAACGGTCGCTGGTTCGAATCCCGCTAGGGGCAAATGTTAATGTGTTAGCATTTTACCTTTGTACCTGAGTCATGGGTGTTTTGTATTTATAATATGTATGTATTTACAAAAAAAGGTAATGTATGCAGTATCAACTGTCTGGTATCCATAATACAAGCAATAGTTGCTTACTATGGAACTAGATGGCGCTGTGTGGAATGTGTATATATGAATATATTATATATATATATTACTAGCTGTTACACGCGACTTCGTCCGCGTAACTTTATAAAATAAAAATATAAAACGCCATCTACCGTGGAATCACCAAGCAGTTGTCATGTTAGTCGTTTCACCTATCGAAGTAATATATCTCTGCGAGGTTTCACCTTATTTGGATAGATGGCGCTATCTTCCGGGCCAAGCCGCTAGTATTTACTTTTATTTTAGATTTAACGTAGGAATGAAGCATTTTCCCGCGGAAAAAGTATCCTATGTTCATCACGGATAATGTCGGCTTCTGATGGTAAAATAATTTTTCAAATCGGTCCAGTAGTTTCGGAGCCTATTCTATACAAACAATCAAATCTTTCCCTTTTATAATATTAGTATAGAAAACTGACGAAGGTTTTCGTACCTCGACTGTACTGACAACCTATTTACATCAGCCAAAGTTTATGACGGCAGTCGACTGGGGATGGGAGAGTGATGGCTTTACAGAATTGTTTCAAAGTTGGAACGACACAAATGCTATTATGCGTTAGGAACGTTTTTATATTTATACTAGCTGTTGCCCGCGACTTCGTCCGCGTTGAAAAATGCCTGGCCCAAATTGTTATAGCAACAAAAGGTCCAGCATTATATTATTATTTTTCCCCAGAAATGACATAATCCAGAAAAAAAGTACTGCTCCTGAGCGATCATCAAAAATTGAGGAAACTAACTTCTGGCTAAGTGTCAGGCTAATAACGATGTCACGCGATACATTGTTTTTTCAACGCGGACAAAATCGCGGGCACCAGCTAGTCATACTTACTAATATTATAAATGTGAATGCGAGTTTATTTGTTACGCGTTAACGCAAAAACTACTGAACCGATCACCATGAAATTCTTCACACACATAGTCAGGGACACCAGAAATGACATAGGGTACCTTTCATCCAGAACGCGGACGAAGTCGCGGGCACCAGTTAGTATTAGTATAGATATTAGTTAGGATTTTGTGAGAGGTCAACGACTTGGTTGATTAGCAACGCCTCGAAGTCGGTTGGGTCCCTATGTAAGGACATAGGGAGGCCAAAACTCAATTTACTCATTACAGTACAGTGTTGTTATATGAACCTAACACAACACTGTACTGTAATGAAATAAAAACATACATATATATACTACACAAATATTGATATGTGTTATATTAATAGCCAATGTATCATTCTGATGTATTATTGTAAAGTTTCATTGAAATCCAGACATATAAACTTTTGCATTTATAATATTACTAGCTGGTGCTCGCGACTTTGTCCGCATTAATAAGTATAAAACGCCATCTACCGTGGAACGGATCGCTAAAAATATCACCAAGCAGTTGTCATGTTAGTCGCTTCACCTGATTTTGGATAGATGGCGCTATCTCCCGGGCCAAGCCGCTAGTATTTACTTTTATTTTAGATTTTCCGTAGAAATGAAGCATTTTCCCGCGGTAAAAAGTAGCCTATGTTCATCACGGATAATGTCGGCTTCTAATGGTAAAAGAATTTTTCAAATCGGTCCACTAGTTTCGGAGCCTATTCAATACAAACAAACAAATCTTTCTTCTTTATAATATTATAAGTATGGATTAGTTTTATTTTTAAAAGTTTAAGAAAACTGGTAAGAAAGCTTGTAAGAAAAAGAAATATGAAACATCTTTTAAAAATAAGTGACTTTTCCATTGTCTGATAGCATTTTGTATTGAAATTAAGATTAATTTATTTTGTAAAGCTGTTTCGGAATATACCCGTTTTAAGAATAACGAATTATGAGACGCTTTCTATAATACACCTTCTAAACGCTTATAATGACGGCTTCCAATAGTAAAAGAATTTTTCAAATCGGTCCAGTAGTTTCGGAGCCTATTCTATACAAACAAACAAACAAACAAATCATTCCTCTTTATAATATTAGTACAGATAGCTGTGTGTGCGGTCACTCCAAAATTTTGTATAGAAAATATATCGTAATTCTAGCTGGTGTCCGCGACTTCGTACGCGATGATAAATTAAAAATATAAAAGCAATTGTAACGCTTGACAACTTGTTGCTAAAACACATTGGCCAGGCGTTAGTTACACTTTTATATTTTAGATAATTCCTCGGGAACATTACTTTTTTCTTGGATAAAAGGTATCCTATGTCCTTTCTGGTGTCGCAGACAACGTGTATGCAAAATTACATGGTGATCGGTTCAGTAGTTTTTGCGTGAAAGCGTAACAAACAAACAAACTCGCATTCACATTTATAATATTAGTAAAGATGGCTAGGTATGTGATGGGCCTTATAGGTCATCCCAGCACCATCGAACAAATCTAGCTCGTGCAAGTCCTAGCCTTATTATGTTTGCAGTTCTTTAGGGAATCTATTTGAGCAAAAAGCGACATTTTATTAGAGAACTAATAACTCTTTTAGCCCACGTTGTGAGGGTTAATGTTTGACTTAATAATGTATTATGTCAACTCGAGGTCTCATCGCATATTGAATCTTAAGGCTTCGGGTTAGAGTCGATTTTCACTAATGTTTATGTGGAAATGAATTGACTTCACGCATAATTAACGTGGCCATCGTGAATAATGTATGGCTTGTTTTGTGTGTTGTGCATTATTTATTGATATTTGAACGAAACCAAGCCCGCCTTACATATTGTTTATTGCTAGACATTTTCTAACAAAGTCTATCGCAATTCGCAAAGTAAAGAAGCACTTGTGATTGTTTTTAAAAAAGCCCCCATTTTATTTTACCTTTTTGGGAACAATGAATTCAAATTGTAAAGGTAATATGTCAATGTCAATGTCACCATGTCAATGTCAAAGTCAATATGTCAACGTCAAAGTCAACATGTCAATGTCAATAAATGTACTTACACAATAAGTTTTTTTTATAAATATATTGTAAAAATATTTTTTTAGGAAAGTAACAGGGCTTACTCACTTGCTGTGTACTTACTGTTAGTAAGTGCCTTTTCACACACACACGGTTTCTGCCTGAACGACAACCGTTGAGACGGCTGTGGATCTTACACACGTACACGGTTGCTGCTACCTTTTCCGCGTGCAATCAGTTGAATATCAGCGCGAAATCACGACCGTGCACAAGTCCGTGTGCGTGTGCACAGTGCCGTTTTACACACACGCGGTTACCGTATAAACGGTACCGTGACGGTTCAGCAGTAATGTAGACATTATTATACAAGATTTCAAACGATACCGCGACCGTGCCGTGACAGTAATTTAGCCGTTCAAATCCACATGGACATGATTCCGTCACGTCGACCGTGTGGTAGTGGTTTATGGCCTAGTATGCAAATCGTTCACACATACACGGACTCGGGCACGGCACGGTCGTGATTTCGCACTGATATTCAACTGATCGCACGCGGCACAGGTAGCAGCAACCGTGTACGTGTGAAAGATCCACAGCCGTCTCAACAGTTGACGTTTAGACGGAAACCGTTGGTGTGTGTGTGTGTGTGAAACGGCACATAGACCACTACCACGCGGTCAACGTGACGTAATGATATCCATGTGGATTTTAACGGCTAAATCAGGGTAACGGCACGGTCGCGGTATCGTCTGAAATCTTGTATAATAATGTCTACATTACTGAACCGTCACGGTACCGTTTATACGGAAACCGTGTGTGAAACGGCACTAAGGTAATGGCTACTGTCACCAGACGGGTTGCCCGATTTATTAATGCACATTTAGTCTACGTGGCCAGTGCAAACTTAAAACAATGCAGATAACGCCTCGCCCAACAAATACAGAACGATAAATAAGTCTCTTGCACAGACTACTTTCATATTTCAGTGAAAAAAATCAGATTATATTTGAGGGATTTATTGTCGGCACGAATGTACCGCGAGGTTTTGATAAATGCACGAAAATGGCTTCTAAAAAATCGCACAGACTACGATAATGCACAGAACTACCATTTCTTAGGAGATGCATATTATTCCATTTACCTATGGAGTTTGATTTTATAAGATTCCACCATTGATTTTTGCTATTTTTTGCGTGAAAGCGTAACAAACTCACATTCACATCTATACTAATATTATAAAGAGGAAAGATTTGATTGTATGTTTGTTTGTATAGAATAGGCTCCGAAACTAGTGGACCGATTTGAAAAATTCTTTTACCATTAGAAGCCGACATTATCCGTGATGAACATAGGATACTGTTTACCGCGGGAAAATGCTTCATTCCTTCGGGAAATCCAAAATAAAAGTAAATACTAGCGGCTTGGCCCGGGAGATAGCGCCATCTATCCAAAATACGGTAGATGGCGTTTTATACTTTTCTACGCGGACGAAGTCGCGAGCACCAGCTAATATTTTATATTTCCCGTAGGAATGAAGCAATTTCCCGCGGTAAAAGTAGCCTATGTTCATCACGGATAATGTCGGCTTGTAATGGTAAAAGAATTTTTCCAATCGGTCCACTAGTTTCTGAGCCTATTCAATACAAACAAACAATCAAATCTTTCCTCTTTATAATATTAGTATAGAAGTATGAACATGGTAGACCTTATAGACCTAGATTAAAATTACAGAGTATGGTTCGCGTAGCCACATAACCTTGCATCGAATGAGAGAGGAATGAATTTGATTAATCCCGACATCGGGTGCGGACTGGGAATCGGATTTTATGATGCGAGTGTAATTTTTGAAATGTAACCCTTCGGGTTTTGTGAACCAGTGAATATATGCGGAGGCGTATCCACCTACATTGCGATTTTTAATCTTTTAATGTCAATATTTTAATGGTATTACTATGCATCGGCGTTCGCTGATATACCTACTCGTAGTCTATACTAATATTATAAAGAGGAAAGATTTGATTGTTTGTTTGTTTGTATTGAATATTCTCCGAAACTAGTGGACCGATTTGAAAAATTCTTTTCAATTTAGAAGCCGACATTATCCGTGATGAACATAGGCTACTTTTTACCTTGAGAAAATGCTTCATTCCTACAGGAAAACGGGTAATAGGACAACGGGTAGTAAGAATTATCCTTCCGTAATTAACTTCTTTTTGATATAACTTCTAAACGTCTAAACCGATTGGGTTGAAATTTTATATGGCTATTTCGATGGTTTCCTGGATGATTTAAAAATACTACTGGACCCGGTAGGTGGCGCTGCTGTCAGCATGTCAACTACTAAACGGCTTGACCGATTGGGTTGAAATTTTGTATGTGTATTTCCATTCCATGGTTTCACAGACACGAATGTATTATACCTATTTTATAAAGTTACGCGGACGAAGTCGCGTGCAATAGCTAGTCGTATATAAGCGGATATGCAGTCATATCCGCTTATTTATCTATTATTTTGGATGTTATAATTATCTATAATTTTTCAGCCAATAGGTCTCCTAAACCTACTGGCTTAGTTCTATTAATACTCCAAACTCGATAGTTTCAAGTGTGGTTGGCTCGCGCAAGTGCGGTTGACTTGACACGTGACCAAATGTGGTCGGGGGGATTCCCCCTAATGTACACTGTCAGTAGTGATCAAAGGTCAACGGAAGCCATCAACTGATTGCTTCCCTCTTTGACTTATCGATCGCTACGCACAGTCAACACGAGTAGCAGTAGGTGAACTACTCGTGGAGTGCTTAAAAAGTTGGTATTTGAACTATGTACATTCTAAAACATTCTAAAACAAGAATTAAATATATGAAGACGTATAGGTTACCATACTCATCTTGTCTTCGGACCAAACATCTGTTTCCGAGTTCATATAACCCAAATATTTTTAAAGTTGTCCATAGCATTTTATGCCTCAGCTCACTCCATTATCGGCCTCGTTTTACGTTAGTTACGTGAATAAATGACATTGTTTTTTTGAAATGAAAACTTCTATAGCCGTGTTATACGACTTTGAGTAGGGAAAAAATGTATCGGTTCGCGTCAGCAACATGCTAATGCTCACAGTTAGCTGTGAGCTCGCGCGCAGCTGTCTACGTACGCGATCGCGCCAACACATTGCATATACCCGATTGTATGTGTGTGCGTTGGACGCTCAGTTTTAAGTTTTCACTTCTGTCGGCAGTCCTCATGACTGCCTACATTTTTTTTTTTTTTTTTTTTTTTTTTTCAGATACTGTAACATTTAACTTACTGGTGGACCGATTTGAAAAATTCTTTTACCATTAAAAGCCGACATTATCCCTAATAACATAGGCATTTTATACTTTTAAACGTGGACGAAGTCGCGAACCAGCTAGTCTATACTACTAATATTATAAAGAGGAAAGATTTGTTTTTTTGTTTGTTTGTATAGAATAGGCTCCGAAACTAGTGGACTGATTTGAAAAATTATTTTACCATTAGAAGCCGACATTATCCGTGATGAACATAGGCTACTTGGGGAACATAGGGAAAATGCTTCATTCCTACGGGAAATCTAAAATAAAAGTAATACTAGAGGCTTGGCCCGGGAGATAGCGCCATCTATCCAGATAGCAGGGGGGAGATAGCGGTAGATGGCGTTTTATACTTTTCTACGCGGACGAAGTCGCGAACACGAGCTAGTATTTTATAAAAAAATTATAACATAACATACTGTTAGTTTTTTATATAGTGACGAGTGTCGTCTGTGTCCGGATTTAGGCACGATCGTTCAACTGATATAACTTTAGCCGATAATTTCCACCACACATTAATAATGCAATTTTTTTAACAGTAAAACCCAGCAGACGAACTGCTAAAATTCATTTGTGTCGATCGAATGAGTAGTTGAGGCTTGAAAAGGTAACAGACACAGACTTTACATTACTTCTTTACATTTACAATATTAGGGCCCTCTTTCACCATCTGTCAAGTAGGCTAACCGTCATTTGAAGTCACCGGTCACCGGTGATAATGGAGCTCACATACCTTTGTATGGTAAAAGTCCCATTACATTCAAAAGAAGATATTTAAAAAAGAATCGCCTATCGAAAGATGCACTAAACCGAGTGCATAATTTAATCTAATATCTAATATACATATATGTATATGTGAAATGCTAATGTTACAATCACAACCATGGATTGGATTGATTGGACTACCAACTCCAATCAATCCAATCCATGGTTGTGGGTGGCAAAAATGTTTTCTAACTCATGTGAACTTCTGGAAATTTTCAGAACAAACTTCTGGAATGATTAAGTCTAGATAGTTCCAAAATGCGTAACTGTCAAAATCGATTCAAAATTTTCTAGAAAAGTCTAGAAAGTTCTAGAAATGATCTAGACAGTTTGTTTAAACCGACAACTGTAATATAATTTGATATACCTACTCTAAATACACCGTAAATATGTTTAATGGTCGAATAAGTCTCTCAATATGTAAGATAGAAATCTATAATATCTACGTTAAGAAATAGATCCTTTAATATATTTTTTATTATACCAATAAACATGCGATGTATTTTAATCCGAGCAACGCCGAGTTTCGTTGCTAGTAAAACATAAAATTATTTCCAAAAGTAACTAATCAACTATTTACTTATGATTGGTGAAAGAGACCCTAAGTATTTTTGTAAATAGCGGATAACTGCAATCTGGTAAAGCTAACAGAGAACATTTTAATCAAATTTTGATGCAAATCCGATAGTATCGGAGCTTTGAATAACGTTGTCACAAAAGTTATGACTAGTTTTGATAAGTTTGCTATCTGTGCTGATTTACTGTGACGCTGTTGTCCAACATTCAAATTGAGTGACGGCACTACAGACTGCAGCAACAAAATAATTAAATTTTGAAGTTTCTGTCTGCAATCTGGAAATAAATTTCCGTCATATTTTCATATTACTGAAATTATAAATAAACCGGGATTTTCTATTGAGCCCTATATTTCTATTGAATTGGGTTTCCCGCAGACTACTCGATGCTGCAGCATCAGATCAAGGTTACCGTGTCATGGAAATGCCAACTAAGTAATAGTATACAAAATTTCACATCAATAGAAATCGTGGAAATTAGTGAAAACGCATGAACAGATAAATAATGTTAGCTTTCAAACAAAAAAAACGGCTCAAAATCGTTCCATCCATGCCACAGACAAACACACACTTATAACACTTTATAACACCTCATTTTTGCGTCGGGAACTAATAACAAAATGACGCATTTATAGAACAAAATGACACTTGCGATATAACAAAATGACACGGCGATAGAACAAAATGATACTGTAATAGAACAAAATTACACTGTAATAGAACAAAATTACACTGTAATAGAACAAAATGACACGACGATAGAACAAAATGACACAGCGGTGATATAACAAAATGACACGGCGATAAAACAAAATGATACATGTGATAGAACAAAATGACACAGTGATAGAACAAAATGACACGGCGATATAACAAAATGATATTGCGATAGAACAAAATGACACTGTGACAGAACAAAATGACACGGCGATAGAACAAAATAACACTGTAATAGAACAAAATGACACGGCGATATAACAAAATGATATTGCGATAGAACAAAATGACACTGTGACAGAACAAAATAACACTGTAATAGAACAAAATGACACAGTGATAGAACAAAATGACACGGCGATATAACAAAATGATATTGCGATAGAACAAAATGACACTGTGACAGAACAAAATGACACGGCGATAGAACAAAATAACACTGTAATAGAACAAAATGACACGGCGATATAACAAAATGATATTGCGATAGAACAAAATGACACTGTGACAGAACAAAATAACACTGTAATAGAACAAAATGACACAGTGATAGAACAAAATGAAACACACTCACCCATTGTGAATTTCGTTTACTGGCTTGCACGCGACTTTTCTCAATACACTAGGTAAATACACTGCACTAAAATTTTACTTTTAAATAAAAAAGAAAGAAAATTAAAAAAAAATCCACAAACAGAATCTAGACCAATAAGCCAAATATTCAAAATATTAGTGACCCAATCCCGGCTTCGCCCTGGGTGCTATTTATATATCCTACATTTTGAGTTGGACCAAATTACACATAGTTACGAAGTTTTATCAAAATAGGTTAAGTAGTTTAGAAGTTCATTGGTGTCAAACATGTGACACGAATTTTTTATTTCTGGGTTGCATCACTAAAAGTGGCATAGAAGAATATCACCGCACTCACAGATTGGGGTGATATTTCAAATTAGTTGCACAAAGTTGTCCTTAAGGTGAACACGTGTTACGACACTTACATTATTCATCTTTTTATCAGAAACTAGCTGTTGCACGCGACTTCGTCCGCGTAACTTTATAAAAGCAATCGGTTCAGCCGTTTAGAAGTTATATGTGAAAAAGATAAGTACGGAAGGATAATTACTACCCGTTGTCCTATTACCCGTTTTCCCGTAGGAATGAAGCATTTTCCCGCGGTAAAAAGTAGCCTATGTTCACCACGGATAATGTCGGCTTCTAATGGTGAAAGAATTTTTCAAATCGCTCCACTAGTTTCGGAGCCTATTCAATACAAACAAACAATCAAATCTTTCCTCTTTCTAATATTAGTAAATATAGATTAACGAGAGAAGATAGCATGTATAAAAAAATCCAATGGACACTTTTTACAGTGATTTTGTTTGAGACTCTGAATCTAGTGCAACCTCTATCAAAATTACATAGAAATATTGCGAACGTTAAATTCGCTATAGACACACCAATTTAGTGGATACAATAAGACAACCGTTGTTTATTGTTCCGATAAATTAGGGTGTCTATAGCAGGTGTTATCTCCCTTTGAATAGATATGCTTTATAGCAATACATAGGAAACCAGAAACCACGATCTCGCATACATTTTTATTTGAAGCATTTTGGAAGCGAGAACGGTTTTTTTCTCAATACTAATAATAAATATGTAAGTGTATGTATGTATGTGTACGTATGAATTAATTGATTTTCATGAAACTTGGTAATTAAGACGTTTAGGACACAAGATAGGCCACTGTTTTCTTTTTCAACGCGGACGAAGTCGCGGGCGCCAGCTAGTACATTTAATATAGTCTCATCATTTAGAAATTCCTTGAACTTTTCCTTGTACAAGTTATCCATGAACTTTGCTAGATTTCTGTTATCTATACTTCTATACTAATATTATAAAGAGGAAAGACTTGATTGTTTGTTTGTATAGAATAGGCTCCGAAACTAGTGGACCGATTTGAAAAATTCTTTTACCATTAGAAGCCGACATTAACCCTGATGAACATTGACTACTTTTTACCGCGGGAAAATGCTTCATTCCTACGGGAAAACGGGTAAAAGGAAAACGGGTAAAAGGACAACGGGTAGTAAGAATTATCCTTCCGTACTTATCTTTTTTTCACATAACTTCTAAACTGCTGAACCGATTGGGTTGAAATTTTATATGGCTATTTCGATGGTATCCTGGATGATTTAAAAATACAATTGGACCCGGTAGGTGGCGCTGCTGTCGGTATGTCAACTACTAAACGGCTTGACTGATTGTATTGAAATTTTGTATGTGTATTTCCTTTCCATGGTTTCACAGACACGAATGTTAATATTTTATAAAGTTACTTATAGTACTCTAGTTTCTTATATTTTAAGGTATTTTGTAATATTTTTTATAAGTTTGGCATGTAGTAATATAATTAAATAGTTTATATATTTCTTGTACGTTTGCACACGTGCAAATCCGGTAGCTGTACGCTAGTATATATGCTAAAAGTCAAACACAAAATCACTTAAAAACGTATACCATATTAAATGCATATAATATTGAACTCGCAAAGTGCACTTAGTTCGAAAATAGCGAAACGATCTCGTTACACAATTTTGTCGAAAGCTCATAATATTTTTATGTAACCTCTTTTTAATGGAAGCTTTTTAACTGTGGAGTATATTTGTTGAAAAAAAACTATATCACTTTAAAATGAGTCCAATCAAATCATTGATTCGCTTCAGCACAATATGAAGACACGTTTGGTCCAGTGGCTAGTAACCAAACGGTCGCGGGTTCGAATCCCGCTAGGGTCAAATGATTATGCGTTAACATATTACATATTAACCTTTGTACCTGAGTCATGGATGTATTGTATTTATAATATGTATGTATTTTATAAAAAAAAGTAATCCATGTAGTATATCTACTGTCCGGTTTGGTATCAATATAAAATACTAGCTATTGCACGCGACTTCGTCCGCGTAACTTTATAAAATATAATACATTCGTGTGTCTGTGAAACCATGGAAAGGAAATACACATACAAAATTTCAACCCAATCGGTCAAGCCGTTTAGTAGTTGACACACCGACAGCAGCGCCACCTACCGGGTCCAATTGTATTTTTAAATCATCTAGGAAACCATCGAAATAGCCATATAAAATTTCAACCCAATCGGTCAAGCCGTTTAGTACTTGACATACCGACAGCAGCGCCACCTACCGGGTCCAATTGTATTTTTAAATCATCCAGGATACCATCGAAATAGCCATATAAAATTTCAACCCAATCGGTTCAGCCGTTTAGAAGTTATGTGAAAAAGATAAGTACGGAAGGATAAAATTCTTACTACCCGTTGTCCTATTACCCGTTTTCCCGTAGGAATGAAACATTTTCCCGCGGTAAAAAGTAGCCTGTGTTCATCACGGATAATGTCGGCTGCTAATGGTAAAAGAATTTTTCAAATCGGTCCACTAGTTTCGGAGCCTATTCTATACAAACAAACAAAGAAACAATCAAATCTTTCCTCTTTATAATATTAGTGTAGACAAAGTTACGCGGGCGAAGTCGTGTGCAGCAGCTAGTATTCTTGTATAGGAATACGTAAAACAGATAAAACATCTAAAGAGTAATTGGTTCACCCTTAAAACGTGGAAGAGCACTTTCATTTGAATAAAGATAATAATATTTCATCTTCCTTTGTGTAACGAACGAATGGGATTTGCATAAATTATAAAAATACAAGGCTGTGCCTACAGTGCATGTAGGCGCGACTTCGTTTGCATAAGATGCACTCTGCATTTTATTATAGTCCAGAAACTATATGAAGGCACAGATTTAAAACGCAGATGCGCCATGCGCTTCTGAAAACTGTCCTCTTAATAAATATAAAACAAAATAATTCAAAAATGTTTTTATTGCAAAAATACAATCACAATCTTTCATAATTATTGTATGTTGCAAAAAGACTTATTTGAGGTTGTTTTATTCAATATTTAGTACATATTTTATTTTGATATTTTTTTATATATTCAAAAGTAACTTATATCATTATATCTCTTCTAGTATTCATTTTATAATAAACGTACTTAAAACATATTATATGTTACTTAAAAATACGCTTCTAACAATGTATAATATGCATAAATATTTGATATATCTATATACTAATATTATAAAGAGGAAAGATTTGTTTGTTTGTATTGAATAGGCTCCGAAACTAGTGGACCGATTTGAAAAATACTTTTACCATTAGAAGCCGACATTATCCGTGATGAACATAGGCTACTTTTTACCGCGGGAAAATGCTTCATTCCTACGCTACTTTTTACCGCGGGAAAATGCTTCATTCCTACGGGAAATCTAAAATAAAAGTAAACACTAGCGGCTTGGCCCGGGATACACTTGATAGCGCCATCTATCGGATTTTTTGTAGAACTGCTTGGTGATATTTTTAGCGATATGCTCCACTGTAGACAGATGACGTTATCAAGTGTTATAATTTTATACTTTTCAACGCGGACGAAGTCGCGAGCACCAGCTAGTATGTATATATTGTTGGGTGTGACTTTTCTCATCTGCCATTCACTGTCGAAGTAAATTTAAAGACGTAAAATTAGCTTGTAAGTCGATATTTAAACCAAAAAAAATGCGAGAGAGAAAAATGCTTTATTATTCCGTAGGCGACAGTTTAAAAAGGTGTTCACAGACATTACGTTGAGTGAGATTACACGTACGAGGGTATGGTAGCAGTGTTAGAGGAAATATCGCTTAATTACTGTAAACCTGTAAACGCGATTTTTGGACATCGATTTGCATATCTATCTATACTTCTATACTAATATTATAAAGAGGAAACATTTGTTTGTTTGTTTGTTTGTTTGTATTGAATAGGCTCCGAAACTAGTGAACCGATTTGAAAAATTATTTTACCATTAGAAGCCGACATTATCCATCATGAACATAGGCTACTTTTTACCGTGGGAAAATGCTTCGTTCCTACGGGAAAACGGGTAATAAGACTACGGGTAGTAAGAATTATCCTTCCGTACTTATCTTTTTCACATAACTTCTAAACGGCTGAACCGATTGGGTTGAAATTTTATATGGCTATTTCGATGGTATCCTGGATGATTTAAAAATACAATTGGACCCGGTAGGTGGCGCTGCTGTCGGTATGTCAAGTACTAAACGGCTTGACCGATTGGGTTGAAATTTTGTATGTGTATTTCCATGGTTTCACAGACATATTTTATAAAGTTAAGCGGACGAGGTCGCGAGCACCAGCTAGTAATTTCCAAAGTTAACGAAGTCGCGTGCAACAGCTAATAACAGTGGATTATACTAATAGGGAAATATGCTTCTTGTAGCATAAAAATGAAAATTATATCAGAAAAATTACATGACAAAGTAATATTCACGTTTGTGTTAGCTTTGTTGGACTAAAAATACTTGTTGCAATGTTTGGCCTCATTCCGTGGCGTGATGAACGTCTCGTCTTTCTCTTACTCGTATGTACTCTACTATCTTACCAATATGCGATGTTTGAGACACTCATTTCGTGAAAGCCTTTTTGTCTTTTCCCAAGACACTTCCAAAAGACTCCAAATTGTACATTATACAGATATAGCCATCTTCAGCCTAAAATAGGTGTAACTTTTTACCAAACAATAAGTGGACTATACATATAGAAGAACAATTTGGAGCTGGAATAATATGACATACTATGAAGATGTCCGATATTTTCTAAGGATATAAAATCGGTTTCATAGGTGTAAATAAGTCCGGGGTATGAAAATTTATGGGAATGAAACATGTCACACGTTACCTAGGTATTACAGGCTCCAATATACAAAATACAAAAAATAGTTTATTAATATTCATGTGTAAGTGTATGTGTGTATGAATGTGTATGTGAAGTAGCATTATCTATATACCTAAGTTACATAGTTAAGTGTAGCTTTTACATAAGTCCATTTCATAATCAAATATGCTTCAATACATATTAATATAATCTACTAAAATTCTCGTGTCACAGTATTAGTTGTCATTTTCCTCCGAAATGGCTTTACCAATTTTGATGAAATTTTATATCCTGGTAGGTCTGAGAATAGGTTTTTATCTATTTTTATACGCAGGCGAAGTCGCGGGCAACAACCAGTATAATGTTATAATAATAA